>RPOG01001773.1:0-126868 GCA_008086565.1 Thalassoma bifasciatum
TCAAATGTCCGCTTGGCAGCTGGTACGACTGGAGAACAATCAAGATACTATTTCATAACCATTGCAGAGCACAGTGGGACACATTATCTCATTCTTAATCATGTGAATGATGGTGTTCATGTAATTTATGGATCAAGTGTTGTGTCTGTTTCTATGGATTCTGTTTGTGACACAAACAGGCTGAGAGGATTCAGGGCTCGTACACACTGAGCTGCACGCCAGGGTAACGACCCCTGAATGTGAATTATCACCTCTGGCAGCTGATGGTGAAGGTAGCAGAGGACCTGAATCTAAGGAGTGGATCTCAAAGTAAAAATAGCTTTTCACATTGAACAGAGCAGAGTAATGGGCCGCTAAGTCACCCAAAATGCAGAAATAGGTCAATGACAAGCATGTGAGCTTATGAAAAAGCTACAAGTTGGAGTTACAAAAATATGAATAAGCCAACTGTATTAAAAAGGTCAACAAATCTAAAATGCAAAAATAAGTCTCAGCCAGAAACAGGATCCAATTTTTCCAAGTACTGATACCAATACTCCAGACTCCCCAATACCAACACTGATCCAATCTGATGCCATTTTAATTTTTTTTTCTAGAATAAATAAAATTGAGAATTATGTTGTGGCAACTTCAGGGTTTCCCAACTTTGAAAACAAACTCAAAACTGGAAAAGGACACCCCTATTGTCAGAGGGGCTGTTCTCATTGAGGTTTTGGGCATAATTCACAGAATTCTTTAAATTTTTGTATCCCTTGATAGCCTCAGGATAAGAAACTAACCATAACTCTGTAGGTAAATTTCTAATGATTTTAAGATTCAGTCATACATTCAGAACTTGCAAACCCGTTGACATCCAAACTTTAGAAAAAAGCTTATAATAAGAAGCATTTGTATTTCTGTGGCAGTCACACTGTTCTTGGTGACCTTGGTTTTTATTGTCAACAAATGCAACTCTCTGTCTCTTCGACAATGTAGAATAAAATAGTGTGGGATATAATGACTTTTCCATGTAAAATAACATAAATGATACAATTTAAGCCAAATCACTGCCCCTCCTTCTTTACAACTCTACTTCATGAACACACTCTGTTATAAATCCAGTGTTGTTGTCGTTTTTTTTTGTTTTGTTTTTATGTATCAGACGAGCTCGTCTCACCACTTGGCCAGAGCCCATCATGTAAAATGGATTTCCAAGAGCCAACCAAAGACTTCGCTGATTAGTCCTTTCTCTCATTTGTGGCCTGGTGAGTAATTTTAAGACTATTTTCCAACCGAGGCTTGAAAAAAGTTCTGACGCTCTGTATGAAAAAATCCAGCTCAGGCAGCATCCCTGTGGGTGTGAAGTTCGAATCTAAAGAAACCACTCAGGACTTGAGCTTTGGTAAATCCAGCAAAAACAGTTCTTACCTGCGAGTCAGGCTCCATGTAAGGACTTGTCTTGCCATCTTCGCTCACTGTTGGCGACCACACTCGGTCTCCGGATCCTGACCTGAAAGACAACACCCATGGGAGAAAGAGGGAGAGTCTGATCAGTCCTGTGCGACGTAACGCAAAAAGCATTGAAGTGTGGAATCATTTCTGCTGAGAGATATGGATATGTTGGGTTTTTTTCTGACAGGTTTCCCACAGGAGATTGAGAGTATAGAGTTTCAGCATTTCAGAGTTCAAAATGAAACTAAAAGAAGGGCTAACTGACAAATGCTATTCACAGTAATCCTTCAAGAATAACTCAGAGCTGGGAAAGATGATGACTTCCAAGTGATATCATACTAACTGTGCCAAAACACTCACGCAACTGCACATAACAAATCACACACTGACTGGTTTCGTAAGAATCAGTGTATGTATATGTGTGTATGCTCCATTCTGGCCTCTTCCCGTTTGTATAAAGATAAAGTCATCAACACATCATAACTACGTCGTATGAATTATTCCCATTTTGGATAAACTTTAGAATATTTATTGCCATGGATGTTTCAAACCTCTTGATAACTGAATTACTGGTATCTGAGGCTTCCCCTCTTCTGTTTAGATTATACGTAATTGACTCCAGTTGCTTTAACTTACAGAAGAGGATGACATAGTGATTGCCAACAAGTGTGAAATACAGTATTTATTGCGCTGTTGAATGGGCCTACTGTGTGCATACATAAACCGAGGTCAAAATGATTTATATTGCTCTTTAAGAGATGGAGAATTGCACATGATTGGTGAAACTTAGGGTGTGGAAATTCTTCCTCATACTGAGGGAATAATGCTGCTAAGAGAGGGGCTTTAATGGTCAAACGATGCACAAAAAAGAAAGGAATTTGCGTTAGGTAGATTATTTCAAGCAGGGACTCTAAGCTGTAGAAAGTGATGCCATTTTGCCATGTGTTGTTTCCCACCCAGTTTCTATTTTGCATGTGCAACTTCCAGCTGATAAATCCAGGATGTGAGACGGCTCAACCCTCAGCAGCTCAGCTCCAGTTAACATCTGCTCGCAGCATCAAAAACAGGCACAAAGACACAACAGACTAATTACTACGAATTAAAGTCATCCGAAAATAATTTTACAATTAATACTGAAGCATAATTTTTATTCCTCTTTGATTTTCAAGTAAGATGCATGTCATAAATAACAAAATTCAAAGAAGATCAACTTGTTGTTTAGGTTGGAAGGCTTATGTTGCCGGGGTGTTGGCTGTAAAGAGGGAAAGCATGCAACTTACAAAAGGGGGTAACACCAGGACACCCCAAAGAAGAACTGAAGAACAGTGTGTAGCTGAATGTGTGCTTGTCCTTTATTCAACCTACACACCTCATTCTTCTTATGCATTCTTTCATTCTTTTACTACCTACCTACCATCTGTTATCATGTTTACTCCCATTTTCTAACTGGACTGTAAACTGCATTTGATCACCTCCCATTGTTGGAGAGGTGCTGCACTGATAAAGTGTTTTGATATTATTATTAGCTGCCACCGTGTGCTGAACTGTGGGAAGAGGTGACGTCTGAAGTGGTGAGGTCATACTGCAGCTGGCAGAGCGTTGGCTGAGCTGAGCGAATGCTTCAGATATGAACGACAGAGGTGTTGCTATCAAGGACGCTCTTGTGAGGCGGCGAGTGTCTGGTGGATGAGCAACAGAAACTGCGTAGGATGGGATAGACCCCACCCCCACCATTGTACAGAAAGTTTTGAGATTGTTTGGTTTCGATGGTTACGGCACAAACAGCCTATTGACATGGGTGAAAGATCTTAAGAGGCCTTTTTGAGTTGACATTTTGGAAGAACAGGACAAAAACATTGGAATTTACCATCCATAATAATCAGGACGTGGAGGATGACGGCCAGTGGAAACTCTGAGAGGCGAAGCAGCTCGGGCTTAAAGTGCCTCACTGTTCCCTTGTTATAGTGTAGATCAGCCTGAAGAGGGACGACCGTGAGAATCTTGATATTCAAAATATGCTCCACTCTGAATAAAACTGTATTACACACACAAAAACTTCAGCTACTGAGCTAAAAGAAGTTTCTTTCTTGTATAAGTATGGATGGTGTTTTGGATTATCAAATATAAAGCCACACAAATACTTGTAGCAAGGGGGTGGACCCATTGACTGTATATAGAATGGACAGCGTGCTTCCGCCTGTCACCGTTCTACGATTTTGAAGCCAAAAAACCCCGTTTCTCTAGCCGCCATTGTGCAGCCAGAGTCTGCGCAGTAGAGAATTTCCGGTGGAGCCAAGTAAAAAAAGAGAAATAAAAATAATTATTTCTTCTTCTTCAGAGGGTTTAGTCTCCTTTTGGCTCTTTCCCGAAGTTTCTTATATCCCCGATAAAAACTACTCACGAACGGCAGCTGTCAACTATTGTAAAACGAAACTTATATCGCGGTTTTTAACGTCCAATAACTAATGAGAAACTAACTTCTCAGGAAAAAAACACCCGAACACCATGCAGCCAGATGACATTGTCATACTACCTTAACGTAAGGATGAGAGAAACGTTTCTACGAGGTATCGTAATTCTTTTAAGTTTTCCCGGCTCATATCTGGAATACATGGGGGGGGGGCTTATGACCTATACTGCAGCCAGACACCAGGGGGCGGGGCTTATGACCTATACTGCAGCCAGACACCAGGGGGCGGGGCTTATGACCTATTCTGCAGCCAGACACCAGGGGGCGGGGCTTATGACCTATACTGCAGCCAGACACCAGGGGGCGGGGCATCTGCTGGAGGCTTCAGTTTGAGCCGAACGTCGTTACGTCCACTCACTATACAGTCTATGGGTGGACCTCATTAGTGTGTAGATAACACATACGACAATATTTAGACATACTGTAGGGCACAATATCAGAAAAAAGATGATATTGAGTTTTTTTAAGTTTACTGCTTTACTCTGTTCAGCTGAATTCTACAGAGCCCCTAAAGGGACAAGAAAAGGTAAAAAAAAATAAAAAAAATTCAGGTGCGCACTTGAAACTTTCAAGTGCTCACCTGAAACCTTTTCTGGTGCTCACCTAAAAGTTTTAGGTGACATTTTGTGTACATCCAACGATAACCACAGAGCTGGCCAGATGTTTGAAGTTTGAAGCTGTCCCTCTACAAAAATCACACACACGATCCAAAGCAGTGAATCCTTTACGTCGAAACAGACGTGGTGGTACAGGTGATGATACACACGCACTAACTCTTATATTGTCATTTTGCAGAGAAGAAACTGTCAGATGTGCATCTGAAGCATTTCTGGTGCGCACTATGGTTTCAGGTGAGCACGTAAAAGTTTCAAGTGCGCACGCGAAAGTTTTAAGAGCGCACATGAAATTATTATATTTTTTTTTTACCTTTTCTTGTCCCTTTAGGGGCTCCGTAGAATTCTCCCTGACTGTCCCTGAAATAATGATAACTAACTCTCAACCAAGTGCCTCTATCTCTCTGCCTTTGTGAACACTATTTGCATTTCAAAAGAGTCTTAATCATGTTGATATCTTGTCATTAATTATTTTGATATATCCAAGTGATTTTGATATGCAACTGATTCTTTTCACATTAGGTCAGACTTTTTAATAACACACTCCTGCACAGAGGTTCCACCATTTACTTATCAACCCCACTGGGAGTTGTTGCATATGATGTGGTCAAATATATAAATGGATGCTCATTTAGATCTGTTAGTAATGTGATGGGGCATAAACAGGAAACAGAAACTTCATTGAAAGGCTCAGATATATCACATAATCTTGTGATATGAATATTGCACATATGCATATTGTAATGAAGATTTTGAAATGATAAATAATAATGAAAGTTTAACATATCAGAAAAGGGGGAGAAGGTACAAGAAATAACTTGTTTCAAACCACACAAAAATACAAAACTGAACAAAAGCAACTCGTGATAATCTGGGTACAGCATTATCTACAACTGCTGCTACACCTTTTTTAGATCATTGATTATTTCACTGACGTCGAAATCAGCCTTCAATTGAAACTTTTTTGATGTATAAACCAGATGCTCACAAATTGGGAGGCCATAGGAAAGTGGCTGTTCATGTATGAAGTCCAGTTCAAGCCCTCATGAAAAACTACCTCCTGTGTCTGCTGCTTTAAGATAAGTCAGACAGAGATGGGATCCTGATGTTGAAAGAGAAAACAGGTGTAAGGACAAATATAGAAGTGACAAAAGATAAAGTCAGGGGTAGATGAGAAAGAGGAAAGTCTAAGGTCATCTCAATCACTCTGCTCTCTTTTCTTATGGTCATACTTTCCTCTGCCTGACCTTAGGCTGTCAGATTTCATTTCCTGATTGGAGAGATCTGGTTTTCAGACCAGTGGATGAGTTTACTTTGGCTTCACAGGATCGCTGCGTTCATGTCGGAGGGGGGAGCAGAGGACAGACATTCGAAAAACCAAATGCCCTCAAATTAAGATGCGGCTGATGGGGGAACATTTCAGGGTTCACTTCAAGTTTGGCTGGGTTGCCTCACTCAGCCAAACCCATCTAAAAACAGACCAAACATACACCAGACAACAGTGGAGCAGTTCTTTTTATATTTTGTAAAGTGAGACAAGTTTGAATACTTTCTCCTTTGGGAGGAAGAATAGACGACGTCTTTTTAAAAAAAGAGTTATTGAGGTCTCATCTTTACACCAGACCAGAGGGTCGCCTCAGAAAGCCTGGGCCTGGGTGATGACAGGATCAATGCAAGAGGGGGAAATGAAGGAAGGTTTGTGGTTTCCCCTTCCTCTCTTTCTGCTACACAGACTCCCTAAGTCAATTGATGTAGCGTTTAAAACCGCCACAATAAAAGAGGCCTTGAGAGAGCCTTAGAGGGATGATGCAAGGGAGGAATAAAGGAGGAGAAAAAAGGGCGTGAGTCGGCTGCTTTTGGAAGTTTCTCTTTTTCTTTGTCCCAGCTGGAGTCCTGTGTTCCTCTGCTCCCATGCAGCCTCGTGCATAATTCCTCAGCAGTGAGTCACAGGTCCTGGAGTCAAAGCGAGACAGCAGGGCAAATCCTCCGCCAGAGCTCTGACTCTGTGTCTTTTCTCAGCCTGCGTCTCTGATTCCTGCTGAATCCTCTAACCTTTGTTGTTTTATGATTCTTTTGATAGTGATCACATTTAGATTTCTTTTCTTTGTATGGCTCAAATGTGCACTCATGGATTTCTCATCACATTAAACTGATTCTTGCCTGAAACTTTGTTTTTGAGTACCTCATCCTGAACCTAAAATCAAAGCTGTTTGTTTGTTCAGAGTAACTTTGCTTCCTTCTCCTCTCTGCCACCATTGTCCTCACTCAAACGGTCACTATCGTACTTTTAAAGGTCATGTTTCAGTCAGTGGGTTAAGACAGATGGAGGTTTTTGGTTTCCTGAATTGAACTGGAACCTTTTGTGGGCTTACGGCCTACGACTGCTATCTAATATCACAGGACAAACTGCCTTCAACGTGTGACCTGAGTGAAGGTCATGAGAGGTAAAAAGAAAAACCAAGTCTGTGATTTTCCTTTAATAAGATTTAACATATTCATTGAACTAGCTAAACTCAGGTAAAAAAAAAAGAAAATTGTTGAATTTTATTTTTAATTTTCTTTATTTTATTTTATTTCACTTGACACAATTAAGAATATTTTGCACTACTCAATTGTTAAAGTTAAGAGTCAAAGATAGCTCTTTTTGTTCTTCAGTTTTTATAACTAAAAATACAATTTAAGAGTCTGGTTTTGAAATAGGAATAGGTGTTAGAGTCAGGGTTATCGATTTATCTAAAAATCTTCTTTTTATTTTTTTTTGCCTTAAATCCCATAATTTTGTATTAATTTTGTATAATTTTGACTTAAATCTTAGAGTTTTGACTTTTTGTATCAAAATTATAACTTTTTCTCTCAAAAACTGCCTTTATTTCAAAACGTAGACTTTTTATCTTAGACTTTTGTCGTCTCAAAATTTTGACCTTAAATGAAAAAGTTTGGACATTTTTCACATAATGTTAAATTGATTTCTTAAACTCTGGAAATTATTGACTTTTTGTCTTTATTTCTCAAAATTTTCACTTTTCATATTAAAATATGGACCTTTTATCTTACAATCTGTAGTAATATCTTTTGATGTTTCAATGGTTTGATGCAATTCTCGGTCAAATTTTTAAACGTTACTGTACATTGTGAAAACTTGACTAAAGTTCGGTTAAAAGAAAATCGTGAATCGACCTTAAATTTGCCAGAAAAATCGCAATTAGATCTTTTTCTAAAACTGTTCAGCCCTAGTCCAAACATTACTTTTTGTTGACTCAAGTCTCTGGAAAAAAATATTATCCAAGAATACAAAAAAAGCAAGATGCAGGAGGTGGACAAACTCTGTGAGCCACTGTGCATCTGCTCAGCCTGTATGAACCACTTTTACTGCAGCATCTTCACAGATTTAATAGACATTCTTGTAATATTATTTGTTCATGAAGGGAAACTTAAATGATGGAACCTCTGTGTAGGAGCCTGTTATGAAAAAGTCTGACCTGATGTGAGAAGAATCACTAGTAGAGATATTATGGATCGATATAAATATTTAATGATAGGGTATCAAAATTATTAAGACTCTTTGCAAACACAAATAATGTTCACAGAGGCAGATAGGTGAGAGTCTGTTATCATCATCTTAAGGAGAGTCAGTGATAATTCAGCTGAACAGAGTGATGTTTGTGTAACTGTAACTTCTCATGCACCCTGACTCATTTCTCAGCGCACTAACTCCACTACCCCAGCAGGACTCCTTGAACAACCCGACCAGCACTGGAAACACATCATAACCACCATCATCTGTGTCTCAGGCCTCTGTAACCACATGGCTTTCTCCAGGAAGCTCTGGCAAAAGGAAGGGAAATGAGGGGGGGAGAGAAATGAAAGACGGACACACAAAGAGGAGATATTAAAGGATGAAAAAGTGAGGCAGGGGATTTGGGTTTGGGGATGTACTAGGTAGAGAGGCACATGGAGGTCAGAGATGAGCGAGGGAACAAAGTGAGAGGATTTGAAGAAGAAATAGGTGAATGAGAGAATAAAGACAGAGGTGTAGTTCCTCCACAGCTGGTTTGTGTATCCCAGGACTCTGTTTAGGTCTGAGGATATCCAGTCTGAGCAACGCAAACACGACACACTCCAGTACGGATCCTGTCCGTCTGTAAAACTCCTCTGACATTTCAGTGAACTTGGATGGTGCGCATAGCCGGGTTGGCCGCCATTTTTCCTCTCCAGCGATCCGACACAGCTCCATTTCATCATCGGTGAAACTAGTGAGGGTGCTTGACCTCACTGTGGAGCGCTGACAGGCCTGCATCAGCAGACGGGCCTGATGGAAAATGGAAAGCTGCGGTATAGCGGTGACCTAATTGTGATTTTCTTTTTCTGTTTATTTGTCCTTGACTTTCCTTTTTCTTTATTTCCTTCCAGTATTTTCTTTACTTTTGACCCACTTATATTTCCATCTCTACATCCATGGCAGAAACGTAGGAGAAAAGTTCCACGGTGTTGAAATCAATCCCTTACAGTCCACGATCAAAAGCTTAGATAAGTGCACAGGAAATCCAGTGTCATGATTTTGCATTGTGATCTCCCTAACTTGGACTAACATTGGTTCAAGTCCAACGTGTGCACACAGAACATGTACAGTCACACACACACACTCAATTTTGAGGGTTTTTAGTGTCTTTACTGGGGCTGAACGATTTTAGAAAAAGATCTAATTGCAATTTTTCTGGCAGATACAGCGATTTCAGTTCGATTCACAATTTTCTTTAAATCAAACTTTGGTGGAATTTTAACAATGTACAGTAACATTTACAAACTTGGCAGAAAATTACATCAAACCATTGAAACATCAAAAGCTACTACTCTAATGCAAGGATGAAAATAAAAACTGAAGGTAAGAATTGTTTCAAACTTTTAAATAAAAGGTCAATGTTTTAATATAAAAAGTGAAAATTTTGAGAAAACTTCTTAAGTTTAAGAAATCAGACGACTACTTCGTGAAAAAGTCCAAACTTTCTCATTTAAGGTCAAAATTTTAAGATGAAAAAAGTCTAAGATAAAAAATCAACATTTTGAAATAAAAAGTTGGATTTTGATATAAAAAGTCAAAATTCTAAGATTCAAGTCGAAATTATGAGAAAAAAATACAGAGGCAAAAAAATAAAAAGGAGATTTTTCAATAAGTTGTCGAATTTTGACTCTTCTCAAAACCTAACACCCATTCCTGCTTTTTGTAAACCAGACTTTTTAAATTGTATTTTTAGTTATAAAAACTGATGAAAAAAAAAGCTATCTTTGACTCTTAACCTTTAAAAATGATGGGGCGCAAAGTTTCCTAAATTGTGTCAAGTTAAATTACATAAAATCAACAACAATCCCAAGGAAAAAGGGATTTTTCCCGACAGTCTCACACTCAAGACAGGTGTGTGTGAAACAGCTGATAGAACAGATCCTGGTTCAGTCAGGAGCAGAAAAAAATTGCAGCTTTGACGATCACATGATCACGATATCTGAAATTGCGATTTCGATCAAAAAACGAAAAATCGTTCAGCCCTAGTCTTTACTGACCCTGTCTTCAGGCTCTGCCCCTGAAAAGTTGACAAGACTAAAGAGATTTAAGCAACAATTATGAAAGTATGAAGTAACAACCAAACTGCAACCGTGGCTGCAAGAAATTATACGAGAGTGATAAAAACTGTAGTGTCCACTTGGGGGCTGACTCTGGGAGTATTCAAAACCCCATACACACCAAGCAAACAAAGCTGATTATTACAGAAAACAAAAACATATCAAGAAGACTTCAAGACTACCTCAACAGGAGCTGGTGCAAGTCTGAATTAGAAACAGATGGGTGACATCAAGGAGATCATGTCCATGTATTATACGGTCTATGGTTACGACAAAAGAAACTAACAACCACAGCCACTGTTTTCATTACGCTGCTTATTTTCATTTATCTTAGTTTGCTTTAAACTGTGTCTGGGTAAGGGCCACCCAAAGATGCCCCCAAAATAAAAACATGAAAATGGAGGCTTATGGAAGATATAAATGCAGAAATAATAGAAAAAGTATTTTCTTGTGTTACATAAGAGCTGAAGATCAGCTGCACCTCGTACGCTGTGCTGTAATTATGGTTCACAGCAGACGTGTAGACTCATACATTTGTCCATCGACAGTAACACAAAATTACAGGTCTCTGGTTTCTCTTGCCATGACTCTGTGACTGTGGAATATTTTAGTGGGTAGTTCTTTAACGGGGGCTGAGAACTATTGTCCTCTTAGAGATTATTTTCAAGTGGGTTTTTCTCCAACGTTCAGACTTAACAATCAATGGTTTCAATTATATAATCCTTTGGTCTCTCAACTGAGTTTTTTCAAGAAACCCTTGGAACCATATTTCTTATTTGCCTCAGTAATTATTGACAGTATTCATCTTTTAAAATTGAACATGACAACCTTTTTGTCTGGGTAATTAATAACACAGCTTTTACTCTTTATTTCACCAACAGTAATTGTTTTTGTATGTCATCCTGCCTTCATATATCTTACTGTTTACCAGTCGCTGAGCAGACACATTGTGACCCCTTTTCTTGTCTTAATGATGTTTTATTTTGTTTGTCTACTCGCTCATAGTGACCGTTGCTGTTTATTAGCGAGACTTCCTGGGAAAAAGCTACCTCACAGAAGGTGTTTCAAACGTTAATGTAATCTTTTAATCACCTTGCTGGAGCCTGAAAAGAATTACTCTGGAAAACATGTGTGAAAGACATTACTCCTTCACAGCGGGCATTTATATTTGACTTGTGTGAAAAAGTCACGTATCTATGTTCAATAATGCTCAGCAGGAGTTTTCAAACATTATTTTAGAAACTGGTGCAGTCATGTGCCCTGTCTCAGGAAAAGGGACTCAGCTCTGAGGTTCATGGTGATGTCTTTGTAATTGACTTTCCAGAAATTCACCCAGCAGAAAATATTGGCTGTAAAACCGTCCTGGAGGCAGAAAGAGCCCATGTGGATTTCTCACTTGGGCTCTCTGGTATCTTTCTTTTACCCCTTAGTTCTTCCTTCTCTTCAACTTTGTTAACACCTTTCTATTGTTTTAATTCAGGCCAAACAATCCTGACTCTGTTGTTACTTTTTTTGCTTCCCCTTCAGCAGCTTAATTCATTCTCTGAAGCCAAAAATGCAGGCTTTACCCTCCCCAAGTGCAGCAGCAGGCAGGTCAGCCAGTAATTATTTAGCCAATATACTCCGTAAAGGTCACATACCAGCAGCTGACCCTGCTTTGCCTCTCCTCCTCTGATGCTGTTTCATCTGTTAAAATTAAAAACTTAAGAAGATTGATGACAAAACTGCACTGTCCAGCAGTTATGTTTGGATTAGTTCAGAGAATCAATCTTAACAAGATAAGCTTGTCATAAGAGGGCATCAGTTAAACACATTTTTCAGTCATATCCTTGGAGGTGAGCTCAAATTTTGATGGGCAGGAAAAGGTTGTTTTACTATTCTCTTTCTGTGGGTGATACTTGTGGAATTTTTGCAGTCTGTTTTTTAAGTTGTTACTTTGTAATGAACTTGACCATTTTCTGTAGAATCTTTACAACCGTCTTGTTTTGAGGGATGTTACTCAAAGCTGACTTATCAACATGCTCAACCCACCAATCACATCCTGTAGATGTGGGATTCAATGTTTTTGACTTTTACATTCTTAAACTCATACAAATTGTTATTTGCAGTTACTTTTCCTATGACTCTGATAAAGGCAACAAATCAAAGTACAACTCCAAATCAATGACTGTATATAGAATGGACAGCGTGCTTCCGCCTGTCACCGTTCTACGATTTTGAAGTCAAAAAACCCCGTTTCTCTAGCCGCCATTGTGCAGCCAGAGTCTGCGCAGTAGAGAATTTCCGGTGGAGCAGAGTAAAAAAGAGAAATAAAAATATTTATTTCTTCTTCTTCAGAAGGTTTAGTCTCCTTTTGGCTCTTTCCTGAAGTTTCTTATATCCCCGGTAAAAACTACTCACGAACGGCAGCTGTCAACTATCGTAAAACGAAACTTTTATCGCGGTTTTTAACGTCCAATAACTAATGAGAAACTAACTTCTCAGAAAAAAAAACACCCGAACACCATGCAGCCAGATGACATCGTCATACTACCTTAGAGTAAAGATGAGAGAAACGTTTCTACGAGGTATCGCAATTTTTTAAAGTTTTCCCGGCTCATATCTGGAATACATGGGGAGGCGGGGCTTATGACCTATACTGCAGCCAGACACCAGGGGGCGGGGCTTATGACCTATACTGCAGCCAGACACCAGGGGGCGGGGCATCTGCTGGAGGCTTCAGTTTGAGCCGAACGTCGTTACGTCCACTCATCATACACTCTATGCTCCAAATCCAATGAAGTTGGGTCCTTGTGTAAAACGTAAATAAATGTAAAATTTAATGCTTTGAGGTTCAAACAGGTTTTGGAGCAACATTTGCTGCCATCAAAACCACGTCTTTTTCAGGGACGTCCCTGATTATTTCAGCAAGACACTGAAACCACGACACCTTCTGCACCTGTTATAACAGAGTGGCTTTGTAGTAAAAGAGTGCAGCTACTAGACTGACCTGCCTGCAGTCCAGACCTTCCTCACATTGAAAATGTGTGGCACATGAAATTCAGAATGAGTGAATATTTGAAGAAAAAAAAAAAGGAACGTATCAATTATATATCTTGTCTTTGTAGCGTATTTGATTAAACATAGGCTAAACAGGATTTGCAAATCAATCTACTCTGTTTTTATTAACGCTTTGCGCAAAATCTCAACTTGAATTGGAATTGGGGTTGTAAAATGTTAGAAATGAAATAATTCGACAATTTCACAAACATTTCAACTAGATCACAAAACTGGGTCATTGACTGAATAGATAGTTTTGGTATTTCTGCATTTTCACTGTACTTTCACTACAGTTTTAAAGAAAAGGCAAATTAACTGCATCTGTTTAAAAAAATTGAAATCATTTCAAGTGCTCTGCATTTGCAAATGGGAAGTAATGTGTACAAATGTCACTGTTACTTTTCTTATTTTACTGTGGTCAAACATTTCTGTTCTCTATGCCGTCATGTTTGCACAGCTTTCACTTATTAAACCTGAATTTGGGCACTTAAGGACCAACATGGAGGAAACATGGGAGTGTTTTTTTTTGTCTTCTCCTGCAGCTGCAAAGGGAGCTCCCCAGATCTCAGCGCTGAATACTACTTTCTGTATCCTTAAATAAATTTACTATCCCTTTGTGGACAAACCACTTAACGCTCAGCTGCACGGTTTGATATACAGTGGACAGACTCTCGTACATGCAGAGGGAGAAGGAGCGCCGTTGCATGCTAGAGTGCATGCATAAAACAGAAAAAGTGCAGAGAGGAAGAAAAACGTGTCAGGTTGTGCTTCTCTGACAGGTTCAGTTACTCAGACGGGGATTCTTCTTTTCGTTGCATCCGCTAGTCAGCGTCACATCCTGAGACAGTACAGGAGGGAGACTGTAAGCCCGCTGCCCTAAAAGGAGAGAGCTGAAGCACCAGTTGGCAAACGCCGACTTGTAACTGAGGCTGAAACCACACACTGTTCTTCATATGAGAGAGTTCAGGGGACGCCAGACTCTCTACGCACTTTCCACGTCTCCAGCAACCCAAAACAACCACCTAATAGAAATGTGGGGAGCTGAAGACGTTTCTGTTTTTTCTCTGTAATCTCCCATCACCCTCACTTTCTATACCCCTCTGTCTCTGTGCATCATTAACTGTTTGGATGATGGATGATTCCCCCATGTTGACAGAAAGTTTCTCCTGTCCCCCTTTTTCTGTCAAATATTCCATCCTCACAGGTCAACAAAGACAGGAAGATCATTTTCCATCTCGTGATCTCGTAAAATTCCCGACATCGACCTGTGAAGTCCATTTATAAAGGTCACTACGTGAGTCACTGTGTGTACATGCCCCATTGGCTTTGAGGGTGCTCTATAGGAGCGGTGAGTCGATCATTTAAAGTGTCGTAAACCTGTCATCCATTTCAATGACTCCACTGTTCCAAGCTGAACACACTCACTACAAATAGAAACAACATGTTTTCCAGGACGAGAAGCGGTAACTGACTTTAGTCATCAATAAGTCACCCAGGTTTTTGACTTGTTTCAATTAATAAACAGCAGTCTCTTCTGAGGGTCAAAGCAGGAACGAACGAGTGGCATCATTTCCTAATATTCCGTTATTCCGAGCCTCGTTATTCCAAGCAGTCATCCGTTACCGAAAGCATGAGCCTCATATGTCACATAATATGAAGAACGAAGCGTTTATAGATCACAAGTCTGTGAACAATTACAGTGAACATACTGTAAACTCTATTCTAATAGTGCAGTTAAATAAATTACAGACTAGCAGTTCAGACTTAAAGTCCAAATAAGCACAGTGCATGCTCGTATTTTTTTGTGTGGTGTTTTTATTTCTAACATTGAGAAATTATAAGTCCACATTACCCACAATGCAACATCAGCATAAAAATGTCCATCACAGATTTAGATGTGTTACGCTACAAGAAGCTAAACCAGACTTTATTTGCCAGATAGAGCTTTGTGTACGTTAACGCCTTCTGACCTTGGATGTGCAAATGTTTTTTTAACTAATCCAGCTGTGGTCATCAACTCCAACTGATTGGGTCTCAAGTGACATCATAAAGGAGGCTGAATGGCTTCAAAGACAGTTACCAGAGAGAAGAAAGTAATCTGTTGACCTGTAAATCTGACCTGTAAAGCTTCAACAAAACTACCAGAGGGGAAGCTTAAAAGTTACCACAATACCTCCTCTTTAAGATGAATGAAACTTTCGGACTTCGGCCCAATTCCAATTCCTTTCTTAACCCTCAAGCTCAACCCTCAATCTTGGTAGCCCTCAAAACCAAGTGTTAAGGGCTATTTTGTGACTTAGAAATGGTACACCCCTTAAATGCAGATACATCTTCAGACTGTGGGGGGCAGCATTATGCCAAAGCGGCGTTCAGTCTCTCAATTCAGAAGAAGAAGAAGAAGGAAGCGGAGGCATTTACAGGATCAGCGACAATGCCGTCTGCAGCTGTGTTTATGTCTTTTTCGTGGGCTTTGGGCATCTTTTTGAGATTAGCCCGGTCATCTTATACCATTATTGGCACAAGCATGTTATATAGGCTGTTATCTTGATAAACAACTACATTACTACGGAGAAAAATGACCATTACGTTTACTAACTTAAACGATAGGAACAACACACAGGTCGCGTTTGACAGAAGATTGTAACATAAAAACAAATGTTATGCAACAATGAGGTAAATAATCCATAAAATGGGTCTAATCTAAGATAATACAATGGTTTTCGTAATATTATATCTCCATTAAAAAAGAAAATACATTTGTAGCTCGACTTCTTTGACGCGCAATGCATTGTGGATGTCCCTTAGTCCCAATGGTGGTGTCAGAAAATCTCAGTATTGAGGGAGATACAGCCTCAAACTTGCCCCTAAACCTTAACATTTTGAGAAACAGCACTTGCACTTTGAGGGAGCGCACATTTTGAGATTGAGGGTTAAGATTGAGGATTAAGACAGGAATTGGAATTCACCCTTCGTTCTGTTCCAGGCAAAATTCTCATCATGCAAAAAAAAAAAGATATATTGTAGGTAAAATCTAAAGCCTGAGCTTTGTTTTCTGGGTTATTCTCATGACCGGTGCTGTAATTACCTGCTGATGTTGAGTGTGAGCTGCTGGTTGCAGTTTTTGATCCTGTTCTGAGCCTCCATGTGCGTCATCTGCTCTGTGCTGTCTCCGTTGATGGCCAGGATGGTGTCACCAGGACACAGGTCACCTTGGGCTGCTTTGCTGCCTGGTGTTACCTAAAGATAACATTCACACACACACACACACACACACACACACAGAGGACAAAAGAATAAGAGCCGTTATAAGTGGTGTCATACCGTCAGTGAGGAAAAAAAGAGAAACGAGTGGTGTCAACACAGAGTCCAAATCCAACAAAAGCAGCTGTCTCTTGATTTAGGGTCTGTTGCCTTGGGCAGCACTTTACATTTCTAAAGCCAGGAACTATGCCACTGGGAAGACTTGAGCTACAGAGTTTTAAAGATGGTGAAATATTTGAACAGTTTAAGAAGGCTGCTGAGATTCTCAAGTTTACAATCGCTCAGCAACCAGTGAAAGACTTTTCAAGGCTTCTGCTGAACAAAGTTTGAACCTTGAACTTTTACAACCGTCTCTGTGCAATGTTACATTCAATGTAAACATCTGCCTCATAACTTGCCATTGCTTGTTCTGATTCAACTGTTTTGATCTTGTAAAACATGCTCCCACATCGCTTTCATTCTCCAGATTATCGTTGAGCCTCTGGACAGTGAGCAGGTTCCTCTCTGTAATCCCTCACTCTGAAAACACACATTGATTCGAGCCTCTCGGGAGGTGAGTGGAGGGGAAAGTGGGGGAGGGTAAATGTCCCAGTGGGTATGTTTCACCTTTACGCACACACAAAGTAACATATGATAACAATTTGCTATTATTATAAATGTCCCTGCCATTTCCAGGCATGTCTGGGTCTGCGCGGATGTTTCTGGCAGGTTTAAATGTGATGAAAATAGCAGTCAGATCCTCCATTATGAGACACTCACAGTAAAACAGTCACTGTCATGTGGCAGCCATCTGCACAGGAAAACACTCCCTACCAGAAATGAAACAAAAATGTAATGAAATGTGAACAGTTGTCGTCTTGTCTCTGCTCTTCATGTGCCGTTGTGCTGTAACACATCTGTGTAACAGTTTGACCGAATTTTTCCAGTCGTTAGACGCGAGGAGAGCACTACGATGGATGCACTATGTTTTAATTGGAAGAAGTTAAAGCAATATCAAAGATGTATCTATATCACCTGGAGCAGAGCAAGGTGTACTGTTTCTGCTGAAAATCAAAAAGCCACCTCATTAGAGTTGTAATGAATTTTAATTCTGACTGACTGACGAGTCAGCGGGTATTAAGACAGTCAGAAAGCAGTGGAAAGTGAGTATCATGTATTAGGGAAGTTCCCAACCTTATCTCAATTACAGTATCAGAGTCAACCTGACGAAATCATAGACTGTATAATGAGTGGACGTAACGACGTTCGGCTCAAACTGAAGCCTCCAGCAGATGCCCCGCCCCCTGGTGTCTGGCTGCAGTATAGGTCATAAGCCCCGCCCCCTGGTGTCTGGCTGCAGTATAGGTCATAAGCCCCGCCCCCTGGTGTCTGGCTGCAGTATAGGTCATAAGCCCCGCCTCCCCATGTATTCCAGATATGAGCCGGGAAAACTTAAAAAAATGATGAAACCTCGTAGAAACGTTTCTCTCATCTTTACACTAAGGTAGTATGATGATGTCATTTGGCTGCATGGTGTTCAGGTGTTTTTTTTCCTGAGAAGTTAGTTTCTCATTAGTTATTGGACGTTAAAAACCGCGATATAAGTTTCGTTTTACGATAGTTGACAGCTGCCGTTCGTGAGTAGTTTTTATCGGGGATATAAGAAACTTCGGGAAAGCGCCAAAAGGAGACTAAACCTTCTGAAGAAGAAGAAATGAATATTTTTATTTCTATTTTTTACTCTGCTCCACGGGAAATTCTCTACTGCGCAGACTCTGGCTGCACAATGGCGGCTAGAGAAACGGGGTTTTTTGGCTTCAAAAACGTAGAACGGTGACAGACGGAAGCACGCTGTCCATTCTATATACAGTCATTGGACGAAATAAGTTTTATATCACTGGCATCAGCAGATATTCACTGTTGACATGCTGTCATAAATTGTTTCCACAACATAGATATCCTGTAAAAGCAGGGCCAAAGTCATCTCCAACTGCTGAGGAGACTAAGGTCCTTAAGAGTAGGGCTGAATGATTTTCAAAAATGACTTAAATGCCACTGTGTGATTAAATTTGAGGTTCTCCTTCTTATGTGTAGTCCATTGATCCCCAACCTGTGGACCGTGGACCCCTGGTGGGCCGCGGAATATCGTAAGTGGGCCGCCAAATCATATCCGAAATAGTCTGAATTTTCATGAAGGGAAATTATATAAAGATACGGAATAATGTTTAAAATGTCAAAACTTAGTTACATCTTTGAGGATATTAAACATCTTAAAACATTTGTGTAAAAGTAAAGTCCTTTAAAAAGGCATGTTAAAGCACAATATGTAGCATGACTCCAAATTTAACAAAGCCCTGAAATGTAATAAGACAAAGTTCTGTAACCCAAAAATGTAATCACTGACCCAAAATGTAACAAATTGTTACACTGTGGGCAAACGGTGTTTATGTTTTGGGCTTCGCATTTGTTACATTATTGACTAGTTATTAAATTTTTTTTGTTACATTTCAAGTCTTTGTTACCAATTGAGCTCAAACAAGGCATTATACAGCCTCCCTACTTGAAGGTTTGGAGTTGGGTCACGGAAATGTTTGAGACTTAAAAGTGGGCCCTGAACTGGAAAAGGTTGGGAGCCACTGGTGTAGTCAATATCGATTACGAGATTGAAGGGAATTTTATTTGTTGTTATTATTATTCTCATTTCAAATAAAAAAAGACATACACAAACATGAGGGAGAAAAGCAGGATTAAGAAACTGTTTCCATGTACAGAATGCCCAGCCCTACTTTGGAGTATGCAGGACTCTGCTCAGGATATTTTGTGGTACTGTGGTAGCTTCTGCACTTCTCTATGCAGTGGTGTAGTGGGGAGCAGGGAAACAGAGAGGGACAGGAAGAGAATAAATATGTTTTTCTTCAAATATCATTACATTAGACATCACCAAAACTAAGATTTCAAACCATTTTCTGCACCATATCAGAGTTTAGATTCTTGTATCTGGAAGATAAAAGGTTTCAATCAAACCCGTAGCCATGGATAAAACAAAGGGGAGTTGAGTTTTAAGATGATTGAAATGTTAATGAACACCTGGTACATCCAGTGAGCCGAATGAGCATTTTTCCTGTCGTCATAGATTTGAAGCTGACACCTCACTTTGAGCACGTTCTTGTAATGTACATGAGCTGGAAAGTTTAGGGCATATTATCTTTGGATTGTCCAGCCTTGTGTTGAGATCACGCCTTCTTCTCTTACAGAGATTAGTAACCTTTCAAAGATAAATTAGGTACGATCAGCTTAATGGTCAGGACCTGGAGACAGAAGTGAGGGGGGGTGGGGGGTCTACTTGTGTAAGAGAAGCAGCCTGCTTAACTCAGAGGAACTTTCAAAGAGCAAAGGCACACGAGTTCATGCTCCATGAAGCGCTAATAGCTGAGTCGTGTGGTTCGAATGAGGAATTCATAATTTACGGCCTCTAACCGCCCCAATGTTCCTGACTCAGTTCCGGTAAACTGAGAAAGTCTGTGTGTGTGTTAAACCTCTATGTGCGTGTGACACCAGGGAAAGTACCACTGCTTTTCAAATTCATGTTGAGACTTAGCAGAATTCTGACACAAACACAAAACAAAATATTTACAACAATAGAGATGTTTTGAAAAAAATCCAGTTTAAAGGAACTGTGAGGACTATCCAGTTTGGATTGCAACTTTTTACGGATACAGACAATTAGAAAACTTGAGGTTACAGTTTAAGAGCAGACTTCAAACCAACCGTCCTGGGTGAGGTTGTACTTTTTGTATTTGTGAGAGTGTGTTTGTGTTTCTTAGCTTTCTGCTTGAGCTGTGTCACAGTGTCACCAAAGTTCATGCACCCAAAGCGGACCCAAAGAGTGAGTTATATCACCTCAGGGTAAGGTTAGGAGTAGCAGTGCATCAATCACACACACACACACACACACACACACACACACACACACACACACACCCTGGTATGCCATGTGCCACGGTGTCATGACTGACGTCATCACTGGAGGACACACACTCCTGTCTGTATGAAATGTAAAGATGATATAACGGTGACAACGGTTTTAGAAAAAGATCTAATTGCGATTTTTCTGACAGATATAGCGATTTCAATTCGATGCACGATTTTCTTTAAATCAAACTTTTGTGAATTTTTCACAATTTACAGAAACATTTACAAACTTGACAGAAAATTACACCAAACCTTTGAAACATCAAAAGCTACTACTCTAATGCAAGGATGAAAATAAAAGCGGAGGGAAGAATTGTTTGGGACTTTGAGATAAAAGGTCAATATTTTAATATGAAAAATGGAAATTTTGTGAAATAAAGACAAAATTCTAAGACAAAAGTCGATAACCTCTAGAGTTTAAGAAATCAATTTAACATTATGTGAAAAAAGTCCAAACTTTCTCATTTAAGGTCAAAATTTGAAGACGACAAAAGTCTAAGATAGAAAATCTATGTTTTGAAACAAAGGCAGTGTTTGAGATAAAAAGTTGAAATTTTGATATAAAAAGTCAAAACTCTAAGATTTTAGTCGAAATTATACGAAATAAATACAAAATTATGGAATAAAAGGCAAAAAAAAAAAATTTAAAGGAAGATTTTTAGATAAAAGTTGAATTTTGACTTTTATCAAATCCCAGAGTCTAACACCTATTCCTGATATTTCTAAACAGGACTTTTTAAATTGTATTTTTCGTTATAAAAACTGAAGAGCTATGAAAAGAGCTATCTTTGACTCTTAACTTTTAAAAATAATGCAGTGCAAAATATTCTTAATTGTGATAAGTTACATAAAGTAAAATACAAAACAATTAAAAACAAAATTCAACAATCACAGGAAAAAAAGGATTTTTCCCAACAGTCTCACACTCAAGACAGGTGTGTGTGTGAAACAGCTGATATAACAGATCCTGTATCAGTCAGGAGCTGGAGAAAATCGCAGCTTTAGTGATCACATGATCACAATAGTTGAAATTGCAACTTCGATCAGAAAACGAAAATCATTCAGTCCTAGTTCAGATATCATCACAATCTGCTATAAATACTCAGAGGGAGTATTTTTGTCCTCCCACCCACAGAAATCCCCAGGTAGTAGCAACTCAAGCTCAGTGATCCACTCCTAATTGCTTAACTCTTACGCTAAATCACAAACAGGATTATCTAATCCTAAAATACAAATACGACAGTCGCCTGAAAACAAACAGGGCGTGTGCCTGCATCTAATAAGCATCATCTTCATCTGACTCAGAGACTGGAAACAGAGTTGTTGTGAACAATGAAAAGTAGTTTCTTAACCGCTGCTGAAGGGAAGAGTCAATAAATTTCACCAAACGATCAAACTTTGAGTAGAAATAGTCACTTGGGATCATATGGTATGAGTTTAATCCTATTTTCATCACAACTATCACTTCCAGCAGATGATTGTTGAGGCAAAATACAGCCCAGACAAAATAAGAGTTTAAATAAATCCGGTTAAATGATGCTTTTAAACACCAGCTCATAATTTCCATCATTTAATCCACAATAACTGCTCCAGCAGTCAGCTGAAATCGACTTCAAACAATCACTTTGACGTTCATCCATCTTTGAAGCTAAGTAACATGTTTCATGCATTAAAATCTGTAAACTGCGACCGCTGTTTGGTGGTGACGATGCAGAAAGACACTTCACCACTTGCTATGAAATCCAAACAGTCGCATTGTTTCCATACGGGGACGCTCCACAAACACTGACAAAGTTAATTGCAAACAGATAGTGTGGTTAACAAATGACAGCCTCATGTCACACAGAGTCATCATGTGGCACGCTGAGGCCTGGTGCTGAATGTGTGCTGCAGTGTGGTTTCACAGTGGGCACTTGTGTGTGTGTGTTGTTCAGTGTGTGTTTGAGTGAACCAAAGGACGGTAAATACACGAACTAATCTGTGTGAGTGTTTGTGCAGTGTTTGTGCAGTGCGTGTGCGCGATTAAGCTGCATCAACACTTTCACTTGAGGATGACATCAGCCTCGGGGGCAAAGTTTCCTGTCATGTCATCATTGTTGTTGTCAGTGTAATCTGTCTCTGTGTTTTATCTACATGGAGTCCTGAGCATTAACTTAAAGAGGGCTCATCTTAGAGGATAAAAATGTTTCAGCATGCTTCTAAAATACTGCTCAAAAAAAGTTAAGGCCCACTGATTGAAACACAGACATGTTTATTGATATGTTATGATTTCATTTGCATTTTCCCAAATTACTAACTTTTTAACATATTGAGTTTCTCTGCTAGAGATGTCCTGGTTGAAATTTATTCAAATCCAATATCAGCAAAAAAAAAAGAATTTTGAATTATATTGACCTGCATCTAAATTCTCCCATTTAAAAAACTCTGATACAAGCTGTCCACTCCAGACTCCACTCCACCACTTCTACACAGTATACAGAGGTCACATGATCACAACAACAGCGTGTGCCCAGGTGCTAACAAACTAGCAAGGAGTTACAATATCCCTTTGATGCATGAATTATGAAAGTCAGTGTCAGAATTTTTTCCTTGAGTGTTTTTATTTGTCTCAAAGCATGAAAAAACGTTTTCATTTTTTTTTCAAATATTTGCAACTGAGCATTCAATTTAAACTGTGTGAACTTAATGTAAATATGACTTATTTTCTTGTTTAACTTCTTTTCTTTTTTTTTNTTTTTTTTTTTTTTGTAATTTCATAAAACAATCATTTTTTTTAATGCTTTGCAAAACATTTTAACTCTCTTTCATCCATTTTAACACTGAATAATTTATAGTTATTACGCTGACCCTAACCCTGTAAGGACTAATAGGCATGAATATGCTTAAATGTTTGTCTCAAACTAGAATTTGTTGTTAAAAGACATAACAAATTGGTTTTTCTTTTAAAAAATACAGTTTAAAACACAGTTTCTATCCTTCCGGCGCAGCCATTGTTGTACTGCCGCAATGCATTCTGGGTTGATGACGTAGATTGGTTGCTTGGTGCCGAGCATCTGGATTTGGCCGTTTACTCACTACTAGTCGCCGTAAGTCACTAGGTTTGAGGAGGGAAAAAAACATAATAATGCCACATGTGGCTGCTTTTGGGTGCACTTTTCAGTTCAAAGGAAACAAGGAGACTGATGTTAGTCTGCACAGCTTCCCAAAAGACAAGAGAAGAAGGAAGTTGTGGGAAATCGCTTGTTGGCGTAAACAACTTCCCATGGACCCGCGGCTATGTTCTGGCCACTTCTCCCCAGAAGCATTTGCTGCATTTAGCCGGCCCATGCTGATGAAAGAGCTGACAGATGTGGGTCATTATAAACGGAGACTAAAGCCAAATGCTGTGCCGACTATTTTCCAACACAAACCCACAAAACTTCCTCGGGAAACCACTGAAGTCCGCTCCAGGACTTATATGATCCTGTATGAGATCGAGCCCGGTGCAACCATATGACATCACTACCCAGACGTTATTGCGGCGTAAACAACAATGGCGGCCGACAGGTGAAAATATTTTTTCAAATTTTATACAAACTAAGATATTTTGAGACATTTTATTATCGTTCTTATGTAGCTGGTAAAAACACTGATCATTTAGGAAAATGACGTTCTGGTAGCCAGGGTTCCTTTTAAAAAAAAAATATATATATATTTGGAAAAGAATTGAAAACATTATTTCAGGCCCAAGAAGAATAAAAATATCCTGACACAAGTTAATATGAATTTCCACCACATGAACCATTGAATTTAGGAGTACATAAGTTTTAAATAGGTGTCCACTGTAGTGACCACTATGCACCACAGGGATATACACAATAAAAACTGACTAGATGCACATCAGTGTGTTTTTCCCGCCAGCTCACACTTTTTGTACATACATTTTTATAAAACAGTAGAAATATAGGCCAACTTTTTAAATATAAATATTAAGAAGTAAGTATAAGTGGCACCCATATATTAGACACAGTTAGTTTCAGTGGAATTCCTGCCCAAAGACTCTCACTGTGTTTAGCAACGTGCAGTTTCTGTGCAGAGGTGCAGCTCTGTCGAGTGCCATCTGTTTTTGCCGCTCGTGCATCACACAAATTCAGCACAGCCTGAGGTGGTGCTTAAATTTATGATGTCTAGGTAGATCCAGTCCCTGTGACAGATTCACTAAGACTCACATCAACCCATTCTGCTGGTACCTCATATTAAATTAAAGATTTTTTCCAATCAAAACAACCTTCCATGAGATTGATTTACTTGTAAATTTTGTTTTCAAGTACTTTTTTGTGCTCCTTTGTTGAGTATAGTCTGGGTCTTACACCTAAAGATAGTCATTAGACAAAGCCGTACCATCTGTGACAAAGACCTGCTGTTGTGGACATTTACTGGTTGGTTATTTATGAGCTTTATGTAAGAGGACTATCACTCTCACATTCCTTTAAAGCTTGAATTCCACAGTGAAGCTTTCTCCAGAACAGGAGGAGGGGTCGCATGTCTTATTATCAACACAGACAATAATTCCTGGCAACATGTCAGCCGTCATTGTTTGCTTGCCGGACCCGTGATAAGGACCATGGTTATGACCTTTTGTGACGGAAATCCATTTCGCAGCCAAGAGTGTGAGGCACTGACTGGTGTGAGATTACAGCACAGAAACAAAGACAATGAACCTGCCAAGACCTGAGCTGATGATTCAATATGCAGAGTTTAACGAGGGCGCGAGGAAAGGAAGAGTCACGTGGAAGTTATTACAGAGTGTGATACATTTGAATACGTTTTGTATGACTAAAGCAGTGTCAGTCATCAAAAAATGTGTGGTAATCCCTTTAAATCTGGGTTGTAATCAGATTAGTGATAACTCTGACTGGTTCAGCTTTCTCTGAAGGGTTCACTGTGAGTCTTCAACTCAAAGTTATGCTTTAATGTGCTTCAGGAGATCATAAGAGCATCACAAGAATCCTGTTTGAGATACTTTGGTGTTTTATACAAGCCCTTTTTATCTCTCACCTAACTTTTTAGCTCAAAATTGACTTTTGAACTTAAAATTTAGACAATCTTTCTCAGAATTTTGACTTTGAAATGTTAACATTTTGACTTGATTAACTCAAAATTTCACCTTTTATCTCGTAACTTGACATTCAAGCCCCAAATTTTGCCTTTTGTTCCAAATTATTTTTGTTTTAGCTCAAAATTTGACTTTTTAACTCAAAACTTTGACTTTTTTTCTTACAACTCTTTGACTCCCCTCCGAGTATTTATCTGGTTTATCTCATGGCGTTCTTTTTAGCTTAAAATTTTGATTTTCTCACTTGAAATTTTGACCATTTTTCTCAAGCAAGTGGACATTTAAATCCCACAATTTTGACCTTTCTTAAATTTGACATTTTATCTAATTTCTTGACTTTTTAGGCCAAAATATGACTTTTTGTTCCCAATTTAGACTTTGAGCTTGAAATGTTGACCTTTTGTCCCCAATTCTTTGACTTTTTTCTTAGAATTTGACTTTTTTTGTCTGATAATCTTGACTTTGTATCCAAAATTTCAATATATTTTCTCTTAACTCCGGCTATTTATCTGAATTTGACTTTCAGGCCTAATTCTGAGAGCACAGCACAAGCAGTCAGAGCAAACCCAGACATTTTATGGAATTCTAAAAATCCCCCCGAACATAATTTTACCACCAAAAAGGAGGACATGCCCGGGTAAAAAAGGGCATTTTGTCGTCCTATAATCATATTATAGACCAAAATTTCAACTCAGCATTATTCAAAGGGTCATTTTCAAGTACGAGGGAGCCACATGAGCAGGAAAACGTTTCACAACCATTTAGTGACAGCTTCGGTGACTTTCATTGTTCCTCCGGCCCTAAAGTTTCGGGAACTCCACGGCCTTCACTGACAACAGGAAATTCTTGGAGGGCACCATCTGTTATCTTCTGCTCAGCTTGTTGTTGAGATGTAGCTCAGACAGCATCTCTAATTCTAGCCTGAAGAAAGCAGCAGGCTGTAAAACTGAATATAATGACCAGCAGTGGAAGAGGAGCAGCCCACGTCACATGTCCTGTCTCTGGTGAACAGCAGAGGAGCGTAAACCGGGAGATTAAAGGGTACAAAGGACGTTTGGATCACTTGATGTGTAACTACTGCTGATGCACTTCCAGTTTTGTTTGGCTCTTATTTCATGCTGTGACTCACAAAAATGAGGGTATCTTTTTTCAAAAGGTTTCAACTTACTAACACTCAGACAAAAAGGTCAAGATTGTACTCTTGTAATAAATGTGTCACAAAAAGTAGGGGAATTTGTGTTTGACAGCACTGCAAAAACGGAAATCTGAGCAAGTCATTATGACTTATTTGTAGTAAAAATTGTCTTATTGGTCTTAATTTGAGCCACATTCACCAGACCAGGTCATAAAAATGTCTTATTTCAAGTTTTTTTAAGACAAAATGAGGTGTAAAGTGCTTGTAACAAGTCAAAAAATCTGCCAATGGGATAAGATGAATTAATCCGGGAAGTTTCTTGAAATTAGAAAGATATCTTAAAACAAGAATCGTTTATCTTATCCCATTGGCAGATTTTTTTTTTACTTGTTACAAGCAATTGATGCCTCATTTTTGTCTTTAAAAAACTTGAAATGAGACATTTTTATGACCTTGTCTAGTAAATGTGGCTCAAATCAAGAATATTAAGACAAATTTAGATTTCAGTTTTTGCAGTGAGGTTATTTCTTTGTTGTAACAATGGAAGCCTGTTTATTTATTTCTTAAACAGAGCCACATTTAAACATACATGTGTGGGATATGCAGCAGAACTGAGTGTGTAACATTTGCCAAATCTTCTATGCCAATGCTTTACAGCTAACTCAAGCATCAACTCCTGTTTGGTGTTAATGCTTTACTTTTCGCACTACGTTTCTTTGAATACATGTATCCCAGAGTTGTACATAAAAAGAACATAGGAGGGAGGGTGTTCCCACACTGTATGATCAGTAACATGCTATACATGGGTCATCAAAGTTTAACTGTTGAGTCAAACCAACCACATTTCAGAATTGCATCGTGGACTTTAGTTGTTATGACATGACTAAAAGACAATAGAGGCATCAAGTACAACTCAAACTTTCAAATATGACTATTAAATTGACTTATATATTTATTGATTATTCAATATACTGTAAAGGTTTGGGAACATGTTCAAATCTAGGGATCTGTTGCTTTCCCCAGTTTTATTACAGGGCTGCACGATATTGGGGAAGAATGATATTGCAGCGTTTTTGTTTCCTGTGAGTTTGTGTTTTCCTGTATATTGCAATAATTTTTTAATAAAAAGCAATAATTTGAAGCTAGTTTGGAAAATAATAATAATAATAATAATAATAATAATAATAATAATAATAATAATAATAATAATATCTTTATTTATAGAGCACCTTTAAAAACAACAGTTCACAAAGTGCTTTACAGCAGGGACAAAATCAACAAACAAACAAACAAACAACAAACAAACAAACAGTGAATCAAATAGCGAGCAACAATAAAAATTAATAATCATACAGACCAATCAGAATTAAAAGAGAAGAGAACTCAGGCAGTGCAAGACCCTATGATGAGACCATGAGGACCAGAGGTGAGAAGGAGTAAAAGAGCAAACAGGAACAATATAGAGGATAAAAACAACAATGAAATATAGCAGTGAATAAATAAGGTAATAAAAGGATAAAACAGCCTAAAAATTAGAGTGGAAATGATAACTGGAGCGCTCAACTCATTGAAAATAATTGAATAAATAAATAAAAACATAAATAATTAAAATAAACTCTTAAGTGAATGAATAAATAGGGCGAAAAGATATCAAACCTCCAAAATATTTCGACCTTTGTGTGAAAGTCACTGACACCATTTCCCATCAAGCATCAGGAGAGAGGTGTAGCTGGACAGTGAGCTGTGAAATCCTGTTCAGAGGACGACTGTTTGCCAATTGGCAGGACTGACATGAATCCTGCGTCACCTTCTGCCTGGACAGCGATTCACACAGTGGCTTTAACTGCAGCCACTGTATTCAACACATCCTGTCTAAATGCTTCAGCAGTTACATCAGTCTTTTTATGATGTTCCTGATTCTTGGCCAAGTGCACCTTTTTCATTAACACGAAGCCAAAGCACGCACACAAACACACACATAGTGATGGCAAAAGCCTCTAAAGTCAAGTGGAGATGCCATTAACTGGCTGCAGTCTGAGACGCCTGGCAGGGGACTAATGGGCTTAACCTGGGACATTATCACCTTAAACTAAGAACCAGCTGCTGCCATCAGAACTTGTTTTCTGGTATTTACAGCTTCCCTGTGCAGGTGTTTCATGGCATCTACTTTAATTTGTTGGGGATGTGCCACTCATGCAAAGTAGGAGGCTCTACATGGCACTAAAATGCCCCCTGCAGAGGCATTTCAGACGCTGTGAGACATAAACAATCCTCCTCTGACACACTCTTCCCCTCCTTCCATGTATCTCTCTCCCTCTCTCTGCGTTGTTATTCAGTTTTCCTCAAGGGCTCGCACTGTACGGCAAGAATGTAGCAAGCATGTGATGAATGGCAAGTTAAGGAGATTCTAAGGTCTGTGAGCGGCGATGAATCACACCGTGCTACAAACTCAAAATGCAACCGGTTCCCATGAGGTGATGTGAGAAGATTCCTTTCCCACAATTTCTACGTCTTCAATTAAAGTGTGATTTATTCACTCTGGCAAGCCAGCGTATTAGACGCACCAGAATACAACAATTATCATCCAGCAAATCAAACACATTTTGCGGATGTTTCAGAGCATGTGACGTCAATTGGACATCGGAGTGCTCTATAATGAGTGGTAAAAAACACCAAAAGAAGCCTTAAAGAGGAAATATAATGATGGTCCTCGCTGCCAAATGACTGTTTTATGCCTCTGACGTTACATATTTTGCTAAACATGCTTGCTTGCATCTCACCAGCTGCTTCCTTCTCGAATTTGCACGCCAAGATTAAGGAATTAGCTGAAACTCCCATTCCTACTCGTGCAAACAACCACTGTTTGTATATGTATTCATGCAAGTTCTGCTTTTTACAACCATCTTGTTTTGCTCTGTGCAGTAACTGTTTATTAAGTGCAACCTGTAATTAATTCTTGCCATCATTATTGTGTTACGCAATGTTCAGAATGCAAAACGGCTTCCCCTGTGCATGCTGCGGGTTCTTTTACTGGCAGTCATTCAAGCATGCAGGGATCACATTGAGCTGGAAATATTCAGAAATTGTTGAATTACTCCCAATGTGCCAGTCTATACAAAAGGGGTGAGTAAGTACAACTTTATAAATATTTATTAAGCAATATAATGCAATAGAGTGCAATACAAAACAGCTTAATAACAACCATCAGGGGCTTAGATACAATCAGAGGCTGTTTTTCAAATAATAATATAATACTCTGTAATAATAGTACATTCAAAAAGCACATAAGTTTAAAAGGCTTTCATATATGTTGAATGTTTAATACTTGGGTACATTGTTTGACCTTATCATCAATAATAGAGCGCAGTGAGCAAGTAAAACGTAGCTGTTTTTTAATAACTAAGGTTCTAATAAATATAGCTTTTCTGTGCCTGTTGCATAATAGACTGGTCCATTGGAATAACAGTCTGCAAGGAAAACACTTAAAGCTGAACTCTTTTGACTTTTGTTGTGTTGTGTCGTTCCATTTGCGTTTGTGTTGTGGAATTTGCAAATTGTTTGTGTGTTGAAATATGTCAAAATGCATCGGAGAGATAACGTTTAATTAGATTTCAGCCATTTGACTGTCGCATCACCACTGTTAAATAATAAAAGGATGGGTGGTGTCAGCAATTGAAGTTGTCAGCCTATGAGAACAACTGAATTAACTCATTTTCTCAAAAAGAAAAAGAAAAAAAAAAATCATTCATAGTAGAAAACCATGTCCTTTAAGGGCTTCCGTGGTTTCTGCCAGTTTAAATATAGTTTTTCTTTTGCCATTGTTGTCAAATCTTTCTTAGGCTCGATTAAAGTGATTTATAATGTTTTTATTGTGATGATATTGCTGATACTGCCAATGGAAGTAGCAGCTACTGATCAAAGATGTGGTTTTGCTATTCACAACTCTGCATGAACTTTCCTGACCCCCATAATGTGGGTCAAGAGTCAGAATGCTGGCAGTGGATCTGGCAGTAGCCAATACTTCATCCCGGCCTGAGTAAACAGCCTGGTCCTGCATGCTGCAGGGCTCGCAGTAAGAAGGAGGAGGAGGGGGGGGTGCTGACATTTGTTTTTCATCAGAGCTCATTGGTGCTGCTGAGGGATTCCAGGTGTTGTGCTCAGCTGTACCGCCAGCCCCAAACAGGCCCTTTAACTACAGGGCCCTAACACTCGAAACTGGAGGTGTAATTTTTAGATTTACGGCGGGTGGTTAACGACTCTTGAGAGGAGCAAACCAAACCCCTGAAGGTTACCTGAAGTGCTCTCTGTTGTCTGATCCCACTGTTTCAACCCTAAAAAGGGTCCTGATAAAGCTGTAAGACATACTTTAGCTGGCAGCGTGTCATAACTCAAAAGTTTGACAGGTCTATCCTTTAAGGAGGTTTTTTTTTGTAAAAAACAGTCACTTGCTCACATGGAAACTTAGCTTCATCATACCATAGTGAGAGGAAACCTAGAAGTCAAACTGCAAAAATCAGTCTATATAATCGACTACATGGACAATAAAAATTCATCAGCACAGATTTTAATAGTTGACCAGAATTGGGACAATGGTGTAGGGCTGGGCAACATAATCACAGATGAAAATTACACAATATGGTCTGCTGCAATATTCTTATCACATACAGTGCAATATTTATTTAACCTGAAATACGTTGGAAAACCAATTCAGTTTTTTCTTGTCAATGTTCTATGCTCTACTCCAGTGTTACTTAACCCTGCTAAACCAAAGAGCCAAATATTTAAAAGCTACCTTTGCAAGAAAAAAAACTTTGTTAAAAGTGGCAAAACAGCAAAAAGTAGTATTAAAATTAAGCCAAAGGACGCAAAAATGATCAAAATGCAGCAAAAATAAGCAAAAAAAATCTCAGAAGAAAGAAGTAAAAATGGTCCAAAAGTGGCAAAAAAAAAAGAGCGAAAAGTGACTAAAATGGTCCAAAAGTTTAATTCTTTTAACTTCTGTTGAGTTGTGGTGGTTGCATTTGTGGTGTAGCTTTTTACAAACCGTCTGACACCTTCCAGTCACCATATATTTTCAACATGAAGACTGATCATCATCAAGACAGAAAAGATTTGGTTTCCATTTCTGGATTTGTGGCATCAGTCATTTGCCAAGACAACTCAAATTTCCACTGTGCCACTGAACGCATCACAGACACGCCCCCTAACCAACACAATTTAAAGCCTGGATGGTGTGACACTAATTGAAATAAAGGACACTGGCATCAGAATAACTTGTGTCATTATCTCGAGAAAACAAAGAAAACTTAGAGCGGAAAGTCATGACCTCTGAGGGCTTCCGTAGAAACAAACTATTGGGTTTACAATCATGTTCCTTGACTAAATAACCAAACAAATGAACAAGACCACAACATTATTTTTGCTCCCATGTCTAATTTAAGTGCTACATATGTATTTATTTATTTCTATTTTTTCTTGTGTGGTCATAGTCATCTTTTTATCAACCTTGTTTTTTAAAACACTGTGCAATATCTTAACATCTAAGTGTGCAATACCTGTTGAACACAAGCTACAATCACAATGTAAATAATGCAGATTTTGCTTCATCTTTGGGGCTTGTTACTTTTGGTACTTAAACTGCTTATTTTGTACTTACTGTTTATAGTTTCACTTATTTTCTTACCCATATCCCATTGATTTACTTTCTGCTGTATTGCTATTCATTCATTCACTTAAAAGTTTATTTTAATTATTTATGTTTTTATTTATTTATTCAATTATTTTCAATGAGTTGAGCGCTCCAGTTTTTCATTTCCACTCTAATTTTTAGGCTGTTTTATCCTTTTATTACCTTATTTATTCACTGCTATATTTCATTGTTGTTTTTATCCTCTCTATTGTTCCTGTTTGCTCTTTTACTCCTTCTCACCTCTGGTCCTCATGGTCTCATCATAGGGTCTTGCACTGCCTGAGTTCTCTTCTCTTTTAATTCTGATTGGTCTGTATGATTATTAATTTTTATTGTTGCTCGCTATTTGATTCACTGTTTGTTGTTTGTTTATTGATTTTGTCCCTGGTGTAAAGCACTTTGTGAACTGTTGTTTTAAAAGGTGCTCTATAAATAAAGTTATTATTATTATTATTATAAGAGCTATGGAAACAGTCCACTTGGGGGGTGGGGGTGGGGTATTTCACTAAAGTTGACAAAAACGTCTTTAGATTTGGAGATGATTAAAAAAAAAATGTACATATGGTGTTTTTTGAACTATTTTAACAGCTTGTAAGTGCCTGACTGCACTTTTGTGAACTATTTCCTCCAAGGATGAGATGGCTTTAAAAATACTACTTGAAGGTGCGTTTTCGTGTCTAATTAAACTCGTAATTCTGAGTAACAGTGAATTGAAAGGGGAGCATTATTAGGCTGAATTAGTCACTTCACTTCCCTCGGCTCTTTCAGCAGGTTAGTATCTGACACTGAGCTGCCTGGAAATGAGTTAGTCACCGCCCCAAAGCTGAGACTTTTCCTCCCCCAGAATGAATGGACTCGCAGCGGACAGTGAAGGCAGCATTGATGGGGCCGTACGTACCCTGGAGATGGTTAACGGTGTGCTGAAATCACGTCCTCCCACCAGGCGAAAACCCCAGGGAGAGGGTCCTTTTAGTGTCACGGTCTGGGGCATGTTTGGCATCTTTAGAGAGAGAAGGTGAAGCGGACACAAGTGTGAGACAGAGCCGGGAGGTGTCCGCAGTTCCTCGGTGTGAAGTTTTAATAAAAAAAAAAACAAGGCACCGTGAAGTAGCAGAGAGTCCTCAGTCCAGCTGCTAAGCAACGCTGTCCCGTTTGACAAAACTTCCCTCTGCTCGTGATTCAAGTTTAAATAAAGAAGACATCCGTGACGTCAAATGACGCGTTGTCCTGCCCGCCTCCTCTTGGTCGGTGCAGAGGGAGAGGGGGCGGGGCCAGAGGGAGAGGGGGCGGGGCCAGAGGACAAGCAGCTCTGACAGAGTTTATATTAAAGGTAAAAAGCAACAAAGCAGCGCAGTTTCCAATAAAACATGGTACTTATGGAGGCTTGTACAACAGTCACCTTCTACTCACTTTTTTTGTGTCTCTTCAAGCCTTGACTCTTTGTTATACAGTCAGTAGAAGTAAACAGGCAGTGGTGACCATATCCCAAAAACACTAAAAGTGGACCATCTCCAACCTCCCCACCCACNAAGTCTCTTGGAGATACTGTAAATATAACCATTTTTACTCAAAAAAAAAAACAAAAAAAAACTTCAAATGACGGCTTTTTAAGGGCCACTGATTTTTTTTCTGTCTTTTATTTATTTTTTTATCTATTTATTTTTTGTCAATTACATAAACAGACAAGACAACATAAGCACAACATACACCCCACTCACCCTCACCTCCCACACAAAACTACACATAGTACAAAAAAAAATAAAGTATACATATAGACCAGTTCAGTTTACATTTTCAAAATAAACCTTTGAGAACCTCCCATCTCCTTTCATATGTTTTGGCATCATTGTCGGTTTCGACCATATAACCTTCTAAGACTATATATCTCTGAACAAATCTTTTAAAGGAAATAATATTGAGTGAAGATCTATCTATGGCCTTAAAAATAAAACGTTTACCAAGAACAATATTTAGGTTAACTAAGTCATTACTGTCTACAAACTCTCCTAAGAATACAGAAACAAAATCTAATTTTAAGGACAAGCCAATTTCTAAACACATTTTCTCAACATTGTTCCAAAACAAGGACACTATGTGACAAAACGTGCAAGGTGGATTCAGACTCCTGATAACAAACACGACAATCATCTGTCTCAGCCATATTCCATATCTTTAACATTTTCCTTGTGGGTAAAAAATTATATATGATTTTAATTTGAAAGAATCGGTTTTGTACATCCACTGTAGTGTTGTAAATTAATTTAAATATAACAAAATAAAACAAAAAAAAAAGCTTCAAATGATGGCTTTTTGAGGGCCACTGATTTTTAATTCTAGACTGTCGGGGGGGGGGGGACTGACACACTAGGCTTCTGTTTCCCTTTCTCCTCTATCTGTCAGTCTAACTTTTGTCTTAATACACTATTGTGGTTATTACCCATGATCCTCTGGGAGTCTCTGAGCTTGTTTGTAGGTTCATCTGGATTGTTGCTGTGGATCTACCAGCTGATGTGGGACGACTTGACTCCTGCTGCTGTGGCTTTGACAGTTCTCCAATTTTTCTTCTCTCTCTCTCTCTTTCTCTCCCTCTCTCTCTCTCTCTCTCTCTGTCTAACATGAATCTGGTTCTGTCCGAGGTTTCTGCCCGTTAAAGGGAAGTTTTTCCTTGCCACTGTAACTTTGCTAAAAGCTGCTGCAAAGTGCTTCACTCATGGTGGATCAAGATGAGATAAGATTCTTTATCCTGTCTTGATGTTGGGTCTCTGTTAATAAAATAATAAAATACTCTCACATTAACAGGTATCAACCTGCTAATGTTTTGTAAAGTGTCTTGAGATAACGTTTTTTATGATTTGGCGCTATATAAATAAAAATTGATTGATTGATTGAATTTTTTGAGTTTATACAGTGATGAATCTATGAGTTTGACTCCTATAATTTGACAGCCTTATCAGGTTTTACTTTCACCTTGGTGCTAGCCCAAAGTAATTGCATAATTAAAAGGACGCACAATGTAACCATGAGGTTCAGAGCCATGAAGTATATAAACATAAATTTGTGAATTTATAAAGGTACAAATTTGCTCTATAAAGTCATACATTTGCAAGTTTATCAACTTCATTGCACTCATGAAGGTTCCTTTAAGACTTAATTTTTGCATTGTTGCATGTGGCTTTGGACAAAAGCATCTGCTAAATGAAATTGTAGAATTGTACATTTGTAGAAATGTGTCACATCCTAAAGTTACAAATTTGCAATTTTATAATAATAAATAATAATACATCTTATTTATAGAGCGCTTTTCTAAACACTCAACGACGCTTCACAGACATTTAAAACATCAAGTAAGACAACACAGTAATGATAACAATAATAAGAACCTGTAACAATAAAAAACAAAACAAAACCATGAGATACATTAAAAGTAGTTAGACATAAAAAGATGTGTTTTGATGAGTGTTTTGAATGTGGATGGGTTTGGACAGGCTTGTTGTGGTAAGGTGTTCCAGAGGGTGGGGGCAGCGACAGAGAAGGCTCTGTCACCCCAGGTTCTATCTAAAATGTTCTCTAAGTGACTTTAACACATCATCATATTGAGCTGATTGTGTGGTTTCCTTTTTTCCCCCTCCCATTTAAAGATTTGGCTTTATTTCTTTATTTTATTTATCTTTTTTGTTTTGTTTTGTTGTGTTGTGCGGACCCCAAGAAGACGGGCAACCACTTTGTGCTGATAGGGATCCAAGTAAAGAACAAAGGCACTTGTTCTGTTGAATACACTCCCCACAACACCTCTGAACCTGAGAACACCAGGGCTAAAAATAGTGACACCATCACTGATGTTTGGTGTATTTTACCCATTAAATATTAAATAACCAATAAAAAACACTTCTCATCAAAATATATTGAAATCCTTTGACGTGTGAGCTTTGTCCAGTTAAGGTCAAAAGAGGTTTTTAAGTTTTTCCAATTGTAAATAATGATAAAATTGTGCTATCTCTTGAACACTAATGAAAGGTGAAAATAACATGTGCCTGTTGACAAATTCAGGGACAAGAACAGGGAAACATGCCTGCCTCCAAAGACATCAGTGAGCAGCCCGAAGCTACCAAAAGACCCGTGACACTCCGACAAACACTACATAATGAAAGTCATGTAAATATATTTGCTCAGGTAAAAATCACCTGACAATAGAGTTGTAGAGTTAAGTGGAGTAAGAGTTAAAACTTTAAAGTCTGGTGTTTCCAAAAGTTTAATGAATTGCTTATCTATCTGAACGCAAAAGAATGCAGGCTTTGTTATTTATTTAATATTCATTAATACTTCAAAAGTATCTAATTTTATAATTTAAGATTTATGCCAACATAAAAAAGAGGGACAGCCAAATCTCCAAAAAAAACTAAACTTATTACAGTGCATCCTGTAGAGGATATTTAATAACTGAACCACATTTCACGGCAGTCTCTCCAACAGTTGTCAAGACATTTTTGGTAGTGTGACTAAAAGAAATTAAAGCATAAGAAGAGTCTTCCTGAATACTCTAGTTTCAGTGGCTGAAAGGATCATCTGAACACTTTAGAAAAAAAACACCAGTGAAACACTCACAGATCAGGGTCTTAAGAAAAGATTCATCTCCACACTGAAGACATTTTGTTGTAATTTGAGTGTTTCACCGGCTGAAAAGACCTCTCCCATCTGTCAGTGGATATCCCAGTATCCTCTCTGCCCCACTTCTTGATTTTCTCATTCCCCCAGCCAATTACAAGTGAATCACTGAGCTCGAGTACAATCTTTCTACTACAGGAGGAGTGATCTCATAGGCATTCCTGAGAATCTGTCTTTGAGACATCTGGAGACATGTGCAGCGTTGTCTGAAAGTCTGAGTCAGTATCAGTCAGACGGTGACCTATCTCGTCGGTGTGTAAAAACAGTGGCACTGGGATCATCAAGTGTTGTCACTGGTGCATCACGATTGTCAGTATTTGAGAAATAGTCCACACAAAGTATAATGAACATAAATCAATGTTAGCACACCTCAGGATAATCAGAGCGGAGAACAGTGAATATGGGATGACTTCCAACAACAACCACCAATCTACGTAAATCTCAGTCTCATCGAAAACTGCGTATTGTCTATTGTGGTAAAAAATTCATGCAAAGCTTGTACAACATCATTTCACACTCAAATAACATAAAAGGAGATAAATAGTGTTTGACATGTTATTTCACTGCAAAAACTGAAATGTAAGCAAGTCATTATGTCTTATTTTTAGTAAAATCTGTCTTAATATTCTTGATTTGAGACACATTTACTAGACAAGGTCATAAAAATGTCTCATTTCAAGTTTTTAAAGACAAAAATGAGGCATCAATTGCTTGTAACAAGTAACAAAAATATCTGCCAATGGGATAAGATAAAAGATTCTTGTTTTAAGACATCTTTCTAATTTCAAGAAACTTCCCTGGCGATTTCGTCTTATCCCATTGGCAGATTTTTTTGACTTGTTACAAGCAATTTACACCTCATTTTTGTCTTGAAAAAACTTGAAATAAGACATTTTCAAGACCTGGTCTGGTGAATATGGCTCAAATTAAGAAGAATAAGACAATTTTTACTACAAATAAGACATAATGGCTTGCTTAGATTTCCGTTTTTGCAGTGTTATTGAAGTTTTATCTTTTTTTTTTTTAAGTTATTTTTTGGCTTTTGTGCCTTTATTGATAGAGAAGGACAGTGGATAGCGTCGGAAAGGGGAGAGAGAGTGGGGAGTGACATGCGGGAAATGGCCACAGGTCGGATTCGAACCAGGGCCGCCCGCTCGAGGGCAAGCCTCATGGTGCGCAGCCATATCCACTTGGCCATCCGCGCCCCCTGAAGTTTTATCTTGCCTTTTTTTCTGTCCCATTGGTGTTGATTTCTACCCCTCAAAATGTATTTAAGCCACTGGCTTTAGATGGTATAAGGCCAAAACATACTTATTCAATACAACTGATGACATAGAAATGGCAACAGTGGACAGAAAAAGCTTCTTTGTGACAGGAAGAATTCTTGGGATGAACCAGACTTGGTGTTTGACAGCAGAACTGTGACCAGATTGGATGGAGAAGTTGATTCTTTGGGATGTGCATGGACACAAACAAACAGACACACACAACAATGCAGGGGGAAAAACAAGGGAGAAATGTGTGTAAATTTGAGACGTGAACAAAGCCAATAATCATGTCTCACAGTGTGTGAGTAAACTGTATTTACAAACTGCTCCTTTACTTGTTGTCCAGGACACATCAAAGGATGAGTAACCAAAGTACAAGAAAGGATGAGAGGCCCGAAGCCTGTACGGGAGATTTATTAGGCAGATGAGTGGCCTGATGTTTTGGATATGCATCGTCTTCAAAGCCTGCTTTCTATAAATCCATGTCGAACTACACAGAGCTCCCCTCTCTCTGTTCTTTCTCCTTGGATAGTCATCAATAGACATTACCCCTGCTTAGAAGTAATGTATTAACTCTAATTCTTCCCTCTGTGTTTGTGCGCCAAGAGGAACCTGAGGGGAAACAGGTAGGACGAGCGATGTCGTAATCGTGAGCTGTCAGTCTCCGTCTGGATCGTCTCTGCTGTCTGGGAGAGTGATGTCATCTAAACTGTTGCACAAATGTTGACTTCTCAATGCTCTCACTGACAGTTAATGGAGACTAATAATTATTAATGTCGTCACGTATTAGCCCTTGTGATTGTTCATAAATTTAGGTAATGGAGAGATCAAAACCTTTACTAATAGAAACTCTTTTCATGAGCTTTTCAAAAGTGGGCCAACAAAGCCTTTAAATACTTTCAGTACAATGCTGCACCAGATGCTTTCACTAACTTTGGTGCTCTCATCAACAAATTAAACACTGAGTATGGGTGCCATTAAATATAACAATAACACTGATTCGATTTATGAGTGAAAGCAAAGCAAAAACATAAGGCTCAACATACAACCCAAATTCCAATGAAGTTGGGACATTGTGTAAAACATGACCAAAAAAATGGAATATAATGATTTCCAAATCCAGTTTAACCTATATTCAATTGAATACACTACAAAAACAAGATATTCATGGTCCAGACTAATAAACTCTATTGTTTTGTTGCAAACATCCACTCATTTTGAATTCAATGCCTGCAGCATGTTCCAAAAAATCTGAGACAGGGATGTGTTTACCACTAATTGTTGAAGCTTTGGAGCTGGAATTCTTTCCCATTCTTGCTCAACAGTCCAGAATCTCCATTGTTGTAGTAGCTGCACTCTTTTACTACGAAGCCACACTGTTGTAACAGGTGCAGAGTGTGTCTTGCTGAAATAATCAAGAACACCCCTTTGTCTTTGCATGGTGGAGCAATGATTCCCAACCTGTGGGTCGTGGCCCCCTGGTGGGCCGTGAAGGTACAGCAAGTGGGCCGTGAAATCATTTCAAAAAAATTATTTTATTGGAGTGTAATTATATAAAGATACAAGGTACAAATAGATCAATAAGATACAAATACTCATAACTACATTATGTTTTAAAGGAAATTAAAACAGAATATTTGTAACCCACATGAAACATCAGGTTACCAAAGCCATACAACTAATTGAAGTGTAATGTAAATTCTGGTCAGGAGGTGGCGTATTGCCCTAACAGCGCCTCACTGTCAGATGTATAAAAGTTCTGACACCTTCTTCGTGGTACTCACTCTCCTTTCGTCTGAGTCACCGCCCAGAGCACACTTCTTACCCCCTCGACATATCTGAGAAATACGTAGGATCCAACTGTGTTTGAAACAGGAAGCCGCTTAATCCTGCGAGCCCTCTCACTACGAGCTCCGATTGTTTTTTCCTTCAGTGGAAAGATTCTGAACCCAGGAGGGTTCAGTGGCGAGCCAGTTTCCAGAGTTTGACAGAACGGACCGAACGCACGGTGTGGCCAGCCGTGGGTTCTGCCTTCTTCGAACTTCAGATTCAGAGTTGCTTCAGTCAGAGAACAGATGAGACACGAACATTACAAAATCTACCCGGGTAGTACAGGAGAGTCTCATGAGCACTTGAACTTTCATTGAAATTAAAGACAATTCTTTTTTTGGACTTTTTATTTTATTTTATCATTTTAAAAGGGGTTTATTTTGGAATTTTGTATTTGTGTATATTGTATCTATATTGCTTGTTGACTGTTGAGGCAATAAAACAGTCACTGTTCAACTTAATTTTCTCTCTCTCTCTACCTGTAGTGGGTTAATAGAGTAAACATCCAGCTAAACGAACCTAGATTGAATGTTGTGTTTTTAGTTGCAGTTTCCTTGTTTAGGAGGACTAAGGGCGCTACATATTCATATACGAAAAAAGTCCCCTAAGAAGGCATGTTGTTGCCCTATAGGTAGCATGACTCTGAAATTTTAAAAAATTGTCAAAAATGTGACAGAAGTATTGAGCCTGAAAAGTAACACAAAATCATAAAGCAAAACACAAAATATAATAACTGCACATAAAAAACTGCAATGTAACAAGTTGTCATATTTTGGGCTTTATTACGTTTTTTGGGGGGTCATATTACAAATGGGGTTCTAAAAAGGCCTTATATAGTATGGCGGCCTTGTATAGCAGCCATACTTTTTTGGTTGGAGGTGGGTCTCGAACATTTTTGAGCTCTTAAAATGGGCCATGATTTGGAAAAGGTTGGGAACCACTGTGGTAGAGTTTGAACTGTCACTTGTAGATGTAGTGATGAACTCTGTTAACTGACAATGGTTTTCTGAAGTGTTCCTGAGCCCACGTGCTAATATCCTTTACACAAGGATGTTGTTTTTAATGCAGCGCCGCCTGAGGGGTCAAAGGTCACAGCCATACAATGTTAGTTTTGGGCCTTGCTGCTTATGTGCAGAGATTTCTCCAGATTCACTTTTGATGATATTATGGACTGTAGATGATGAAATCCCCAAATCCCTGTGATTGTATGTTGAGAAACGTTGTTCTTCAACTGTTGGACTATTTGCTTGCGCAGTTGTTGACAAAGTGGTTAACCTGGCCCCACTGGGATGCTCCTTTTATTCCAAATCATGACACTCACCTGTTTCCAATGAACCTGTTCACCTGTGTAATGATCCTAACAGATGTTTTTCAGCACTCCTCAAATTTCCCAGTCTGTTATTGCCCATGTCTCGTTTTTTTTGGGATGAGTCACAGGCATCAAATTTAAAATGAGTGATGGTTGCAAAATCCAATACATTTTAACAGTTTAAACAATAAATTTCTTTTCTTTGTAGTGTATTCAGTTGAATTGAGTTTAAACAGGATTTGCAAATCGTTGAATTATGTTTTTATTTACTTTTTACACAACATCCCTACTTCACTGGAATTGGAGTTGTACAAACAAATTAGATATTTCTCTCAGGGATTGGTAGAAACCAAAACAGAGCGTAAATCAAAGCAAACATTGGATTCAGATTCATCACTTGGCCAGAGGAATGACTCAAAAGAAGATTCCAAAGTTATGACATTGACAATTTTAGTCACAAAAACAGTAATATGTCAGTTTTCTTCAGGCTTCTGCTGTTTTCTTTTTATTTTATTACATTTATTTGAAACAAGGAATCTGGACAAAACAGGATAACTTTAAAAAGATGCTTTACTATCTAACTTCCATCTGTTGTCCCCGGGCAGGTGGACACTGCTCTCACAAAGTCTCAATAACTCAACATTACTGGTTTAACTTGATATTTTTCATTANGCCTCTTTTACTCATTTTTCCGGCACACACGACATTTGGTAGCTTTATGTCTCCTGCACTGACAGGGGTTAGTTCTTTGTAATGACACAGGCTGGAAACAATGGTGCCACTTAAGAGTGCTTTGCCTGGAGCGCCCCATGGGGAAGCAAATAGTTTGAGGGAATTCATGAAGCTCAATTTATGTGGTTTCAATATCGCTGAGTCAGAAATGAAAAACAGATGAATTCATAGCGCAAGGCCACCGCAGGCCCTGAGCTATCTCATAACTGTGCTGCAGACTTACACACTGAGCGTCAGTAAGTTGATGTAATTATACGTCATAAAGAAGAACAGTGGATTCCAATGCAAACACTTCTATTTATCTGAAGAGTGTTTTTCCACATTTATCCTGAAATTCAAAGATGAGCAACTAAAATTTCTATGTTAAACTGCTGAAAAACAACTTGTTAAGTGTGTTCGTACCTACGGTAACCCCCAACTTACTGGCTTCTTGTTCGATAGATGTCAGTTGTGTTTTTCAACAAGCTAGGCTGGGGCACAGTCTCTTAGAGCAGTGGTTCCCAAAGTGGGGGTCGGGACCCTTTGGGGGGTCGCGAGACATTGATAGGGGGTCACGGAATGTGTCCCAAAATCGAAAACTATGAACAATTCATGAACATTTTATCCATTATTGTGAGAATAAAAGCAAAAATTGGGGTTAAAGATAATCTAAAATTATGCAAACAGAAAATTTCTGATCTGTTTTTCACATTTCTTTGCTCAAGTTTGATGCCAGGAACTCAGCAAAGTGCATATTAGTCGGTAAATTTTCTATTGATCAGTTAAATTAAGTATCCTCAGGAGGTTTTTTTTGTTTTTGTCTGTTTTTGGATTGTCCCATTAGTGTTGTACCACAGCAGGTGATCGCCAGTCCCTAACGCTGCTATTTTGGGGGTCACAGGCGGAAAAGTTTGGGAACCCCTGTCTTAGAGCTTGTCCACCAATATCAGGCTTATAAACTAGTGTATTGAAGAACTGACCCCTTGGATTTGTGGCATCATTCATTTGCCAAGAGAACCTGAGTTTCCACCATGTAGCTAAACACATCACAGAAACTGGCACTGTAACATTTGGTCTACGTGGGCAACAGAATTTAAAGCCTGGATGATGTGACTGTATTGAACTGAAGAGTGGGTGGCATAAGAAATTATCCCATTATCATGAACTCTTTTATGAAAAAAATAAGTCATGACCTTAGGTTAAAAAAACCACTGAACTTAACTTGTAATCTTGAGAAAACTGTGCGAATTTATCGTGGACGGTTCCTTCATTCATCATGGCACTTGTGCTTGAACGGCTACATTTCCTCACCACACAGTGACACATGCACACTGACCAGATGCTAATAAATATTTAATGTGGCGCTGAAGCATTGCTGTTGCTGGAATAACAAACAGATGTACACGAACCTTCAAGTGCAGTCCATTAATACCAGATATAATCCATAAAGAATAATATATTCACTCACTGTTGAGGCAGTGTGTTGACATTAATGTCCGAGAGTTTGTGTGCATGCTTTGACAAACCATACATGAGTGAAGCAAAACAATATTTTATCCCTCTATATTTCATTAAATGTTTTATTATTACATCATTTGATGCCTGATTGTAAAATGATTGATTTCTTTTGTGTGGTTTGAATAGTTTTTGCACATGTGTGCACTCAGAGTTTCAGTGTCAGTTTGAACTTTTCTCTGCGTGTCAGTATTGTCATAAGCACAGCTGGGATTTTAACCAGAAAATGAACTTGAAATTGAAACTGCAGAGCATTGATCTCTCTCAGTGTTTTGTGGAACAGGAACTGGATCTGCTGATTAGCTCTGGATAACAGACTTTTTCCTGTAATACTGCTGTAGAATAACATTTTCCAGGCTTGTCATAAAGAAGCATGAAGAGCCACAGCAGAGTACAGTAGGTGGTGGACTCATGTTTTATGGTATTTGCATGTGCCAAAAGTATGTAGTAAGTATCTGTGTTTAGCATCAGGATGCCACCAGAGAATATGAACCCCACCATTTCACTGCAGCAAATGTTTTGACATTTTCAAGGCCCCTACCACCTGATTTTTCCGACAGTCACTGCTGGTTTCTTACATTCATGTTTACAGCTAAAGAAAGAAGATATGCATTTATATAAAACCAAAGTATGTCAGTGGAACGTCACACAAGTGTTTGGCTCCTTTTGTTGTGCAACTTGGTTTGAGCAGATAAAATCTCACTTGAGAAGAGAGTAATCTTGTGTCAGTGGTGTGCACAGAGGGGGGACAGGGGGGGCCAATTGTTATAAAAAACATGCTAAAGTGCCCTTTTTGGTGACACAACATGCCTGAAAGTGTCCAACCAAAACACACCAAAATGCCTTCCTGGTTGGCAAACTACACTAATCTGCCTCTTATGCAGGTTAAAACATGATAAACTCCCCTCCTGGAAGCCAAAAATACACTAAAGTACCTTCTCGGGCATCGAAACACGTGCTTAAGTTTCTCCACTGGTGCCAAAATACACAAAATTGCACTTTTTTGGAGCCAAAATGCAGGCTGGAGTGCCCCTTGGAGGGCCAAAATATGTGCTTCAGTGCCCCCTTGGTTTTAAAATGGTGTTTTCAAGCCTGCCACATTGGAAATGCTGACCTAGCCTAACTTTTGGTCAACCTAGATGGGGACAGAGCTGAGCAGACCTTTGACCTCCTCCCAAAAGTGATTTAGAGATAAAGTCACTGTGTTTGGGTGCAGAGAATTGATCTATTGTAACATTAAATATGATGTTTTTTGTTGTAAATGTTGACCTTTTTTTGATGGGTGTGTGTGTGACTTCAAAAGCTCATGAAGCTGCTCAAGGAACTACAGTTTTTAGCACTTCCTTACAATTTCTGAAGACCAGAGGTTTCAACTAGCTCCCTGCTCTTAGGTGTTAAAATACCAGGAAGCCCTATTTCATGCTTTGGGACCTTTTCAAAAGCCTTTATCATTCAGCTCAAGGGTTCCCAAACTTTTCAGCCTGCGACCCCCAAAGAATGTTTGCTGGTTTAGCTGATTGGTATAAAAATGACTACTTTGCTGCAGGTAATGCTTTGTTTTTACTAACTTCATCTGCTGCCCCTCCTGTTGCTGTGAGCCCATTCAATAACAGTGTTCAGGTCCCTGATTGTTTATAAATGAGTACAGATCTGGCAGTTCTGCTTTTAACATCAGTCCCAGGATCAGATTACCTCCTTCTGGTGAAATAACAGGGTTTGGTGTTAATTAGGGTTTTTCTGTAGAGAGGTTATCTATAGCTTGTTTATGTTTCAGTGGATGGTTTGTTGGAAATGGTTTGATGAATCATTGTGGTAACTTAATTAGATACTCTGCGTGAGCCGAGGAATACGAAAGAGAAAGTGGTGCACCAGAAAAAAAAAGAGCAAGAACAAGGAGTTAGTACCTCAAGATAGAAAACAGTATTAAGACAACCAAGGAAGTTCTCAAAGTTCATTGTGATTGTCTTTGGTTTTTACTGCGCAAATTAGCATTTTTAATGAGGGTCAGTAAAAAGTCAGGATTTGTGTCTGATATCCTCTTCGTGAAAGCTTTGTTGTTTCATCTTGTTCTTGTTTGTCTCTTTATTAATGTTGTTAGAGCCTGATATGCAACCGCAACCTGAATAAAACCAAAAAATCTAATAACGTTATAAAATACTGAGCCCAAAATGCCAGTTAGTGCATTATGGGGCAGGCAAAAGGCATATCAGGCTCTAATAAGCCTCTTTCACTGACATACTCTTACATTTTTGCCATGATATTTATACCAAGAAAACACAGGGGGAATGCTATAAAGCAGTGGCGTGCACAGAATTTTTGGAGAGCAGGGGCAAAAGAAAAATACAGTCATATACATGTTTTGGCTCCCAAGAGGGCAGTTATCATGTTTTTACCAATCAAAGCTGAAGATAAGTATAGTTCACCAACTAGGAGGGCATTTTAGTTCGAATTTTGGCTCCCACAGGGATGCCGTAGCAAGCTTTTGGCTCCAGAAAGAGCCCCTCAGCATGGTTTGGCTTCCAAGAGGGCATTTTAGTGTGAGTTTTTGTTCCCAGGAGAGTAGTTTTCATGTTTAAACCAGTCAAAGTGGTATATCAGTGGGGTTCACCAACCAGGAGGGCACTTCAGCATTTGCTTCTGCTTCCAAGAAGGCACAATGGTGTGTTTTTTGGCTCCCAAGAGGGCACTATAGCTTGGGTTTTTCATCAATTAAGCCATGTGGTTGGGCACCATGTGTTCTCATTAACCTACTGATGATTGTTTGTGTGTGCTTAAAGGGAACCCCGACTGTAAGGACTAATAGTCATGAATATGCTTAAATGTTTGTCTCAAACTAGAATTTGTTGTTAAAAGACATAACAAATTGGTTTTTCTTTAAAAAAAAAAATACAGTTTAAAACACAGTTTCTATCCTTTGGGCGCAGCCATTGTTTTACTGCCACAATGCATTCTGGGTTGATGACGTAGATTGGTTGCTTGGTGCCGAGCATCTGGATTTTGCCGTTTACTCACTACTAGTCGCCGTAAGTCACGAGGTTTCAGGAGGGAGAAAAACATAATAATGCCACATGTGGCTGCTTTTGGGTGCACTTTTCAGTCCAAAGGAAACAAGGAGACTGATGTTAGTCTGCACAGCTTCCCAAAAGACAAGAAAAGAAGGAAGTTGTTGGAAATCGCATGTGGGCGTAAACAACTTCCCATGGAGCCGCGGCTATGTTCTGGCCACTTCTCCCCAGAAGCATTTGCTGCATTTTCGGCCGGGTACGACTACTTTCTCGACTGTCCACACCCAGTAATATTTGCCTCTGATTTCGGTTTACGACACGGCTGATAAAAGGTTGTGTTTGGGTGTTTTGAAGGAGCCCTTACCACTGAAGTCCGCTCCAGGACTTATATGATCCTGTATGAGATCCAGCCCGGTGCAACCATATGACGTCACTACCCAGACATTAGTGCAGCGTAAACAACAATGACGGCCTACAGGTGAAAATATTTTTTCAAACTTTATATAAACTAAGATATTGTGAGAGATTTTATTATCGTTCTCATGAAGCTGGTAAAAACACTGATCATTTAGGGTAATGACGATAACCAGGGTTCCTTTTAAGAATGAGACAACTTTTCTAAAAACACTGTCAAACTATGACAACTGAGCATTATCAAATATATGTTTTCAGTCTCCCATTCCTCTGGAGAGTCCTGGCTAATAAATCAGACACTATCATGTATTGATTTTGAAATTATCCCCAGATTTATTTCTATCTTTGAATCATTCGATCTTGACTTTGAGCTTATTTAAAAGTACAAAATCCCCTACACAGATGGTTCACCAGATCAACAATGTGACAAAGCATTCTTTGTCCTGATGCTCTGGATGATTCTGACCTGGGAAAGACACACAAATGTGTCCCATGTGAAAACATACAAGCTGCTGACAACTGCACATTGACGGCTTTGTTTATGTTTACAGTTGAGGCAGAATACAGGAGAGATGAGGACCAACGGTTTCAATGCCAGTGAGCAGACTCGTTTCTGTCACTGCCAGTCAGTCTGTCTGTAAATATACTTCAGATTTTAAGCCACTGAATCATCAGATGTTGACATCTAAAAAGCCAGAGAAGGGTGTTGTGTCTCTGATATTTCCTCCTGTATTCATTGTCACACCCAGACACAGACACGAAAAAATCTCACTCATTTGTTTGGGTGAAATCTTAAATGCAGGACTTCAACTTGAGTTTGTTTTGCTACTTTCACTTCCTCCGCCACGCCTTACCATGGTAATATTGCTGCGTGACATGTTTTACGGTAGCAATTTGTTGGAAATCCTCAGTAGTAAATGGGTCTTAAAGGATTTAACAAGTTCAAAGCTGTGTGATCCCTGCGTTTGTTAATTGTGGGAAGTAACTGGAAACTTCTTTGGTGGTTTTTGGAAAGCACACTGTACCCTTGGGATCTTCATCTGCCTATAAAACTGGGCTTTGATATACATAGTAAGGCCTGAATGAAAGCATGGTGTTTTCCTCAAAACAAGGAAAATCAAATTGAGGACTTTAGTTTGTTTGGTAAATTCTCGCCCATCTTCAAACTGTGAGGCCTCACACGGGGAGCAGGTGTTGTGAAGCATAGCTAAAAGATTGCACACTTCATAAGCTGCAGAGGAAGTCCCTGACAGGAGAGTCAGGGACGCTGAAAAAGAAAAATGCTTTCTCCCTAACACCATTCCTTGCCTGTCTTGAGGACATCAAGTCCTGGATGGCTTTGAACGTTTTAAATTTTAATGAAAAGAAGACAGAGGTGATGGTGTTTGGCCTCAGTGGCCCTTGTGTAACTCCTCCTTTTGACCTCGGCCCGTTGGCAGGTCATTTTAAGCCACTTTTGTCAAATTTGGGTTTTAAGATGGACAGTGATTTTAAATTCGATCGACAGATCAGCTCGGTTGTTAAGTCCAGTTTTTATCATCTAAGGCAGCTGGCAAAGGTGAAGCCTTTTCTTGCACACAAGCACTTTGAAGCAGTAATCCACGCTTTTATTACATCACGGCTGGATTACTGCAACTCACTGTACTTTGGAGTCAGCCAGTGCTCCCTTGCACGTCTCCAGTTGGTGCAAAATGCGGCCGCTCGCCTTTTAACTGGAGGACGTGCAAGGGAGCACATCACCCCAATCCTGGCCTCCCTCCACTGGCTACCTGTGCACTTTAGGGTCCATTTTAAGATTCTTTTATTTGTTTTTAAATCTTTTAATGGTCTGGCCCTACCTTACCTCTCTGAGCTCCTCCACCCCTACACTCCTGCTCGGTGCCTCAGGTCAGCTGACCTCCTGCTCCTTGAGGTACTGAGGTCCAAACGGAAGCTCAGAGGGGACAGAGCTTTTTCTGTCGTTGCCCCTAAATTGTGGAATGAGCTCCCCCTCCACATAAGAGTATCCACCTCACTGTCTGTTTTTTTTTTTTTTTTTTAAGTTATTTTTTCGGCTTTTTGTGCCTTTATTATATAGAGGAGGACAGTGGATAGTGTCGGAAGGGGGAGAGAGAGTGGGGAGTGACATGCGGAAAATTGGCCACAGGTCGGAGTCGAACCCGGGCCGCCCGCTCGAGGACATAGCCTCATGGTGCGCAGCCATATCCACTCGGCCATCCGTGCCCCACTGTCTGTTTTTAAAACTCGTCTTAAAACCCACTTTTATTCCTTGGCTTTTAACCCACCATGAGACTCGACCCTGTTTTAGTGTTTTATGGTTTGTTTTTAGTTATTGTTTTACTTATTGTTTTTATTGTTCTTAAATTTGTTTTTAGGAACGACGAAACAATGAAGCAATAACATGAGTGTTTATATCTGATTTTTATCTTTGTTTCAATGCTTCTGTCCATATGTGTACAGCACTTTGTTTTCAGCTGTGGTTGTTTTTAAAGTGCTCTATGAATAAAGTTGAGTTGAGTTGAGAGTTGAGAGTCTGTTATGGTCTATTACAGCTCCACAAGACAATCATGATGCACTGAAGAAAACAAAAGAAGGATCTAAAGAGGGTCCTTTAGCACAAGTTTGGTTCCTTAAATGGCATTTTGGTATGGGTTCTGGCTCCTGAGATGGCACTTTTGCATGTTTTGGCTCCCAGGAGGGTAGCTTTTCATATTTTAACCAGCCAAAGGGCAGATGGTTTGCTATCTGGGAGGAGCTTCAGTATTTGTTTACCTCCCAAGAAGGCACTTTATCGCAAATTTGGTGAGGGTGATTTTAGCGACGTGCTTTCGCTTTGTGTTTTTGTTTCATTGAACATGGTTGTTCTAAAAGACTCTTAGGGAAGTTGGTCTTTTACTTTATGTTTTATCAGTGGTCATAGGTAAACACATACATCACTACCTTCTCTATGCTTTAACTCCCAACCCTCTTACAATCATTCCAAAAACAGAGCTACAGTACTTTTATAAATGGCTGCTTAGCTTTCTTTATAGCTAACTTAGCTTTTGCTAACTCCTCTGCTAACATTTTTAGGCTTTGTCTAGACTTAAAAAATGGTTAGCAAAGAAAAATAGCTGATTTTGTGCTTTCAAAATAAGAGATGAGCGGCTTTATTTCCTTGTTACACAGTCAGTCCTCCGGTGTGATTCCTTGCTGAGCTACATAAGTTGAAATCCTGTCAAGAAAGAATTGGGCTTAAAGTTTGTGTAATTCCTCCGTCAATTTCCAAGATATTTCTTAATTTTCTTCTTATTTCGTATTGATACTGATTGATATTGGTTGTGTTTCAAACCTCTTCTCTAACAAACATACCTCAATAATATGTTCATGTTGCTCTTTCTTTTTTTTTACACTGTCCAGATGGCTCATGGATCCTCACGCCTCACTGAAAGCTATTGTGTGTGGAGTCCAAACTAATAAAAAAAAGAGTTGGTCACAAGTATAATAACTTCATTGTAAGTTTGGCTGTATTCAATCACAGTGTGGTTGACCACAAAAATCAGGAACGGACATTAAATCATGATCTGGTCAGCTATAGTTCCTCACACCCCTTAAAAAATGTTGGGTTTATACTTTTTTTAATGTTCAAACAAAAGAAGAAAACACAGATTTTTGTCCTTGTAGCTTCATGGACCCCGAAGTGTTTCAGGTGGAGTTTTAAAATCAAAACAGCTTCATGTGGACAAAGAGCCACAGTGTCATGGATAAACACAAATGTCCAAGTTCATATTTAGATTATTTTGACGCAGGGTCGGCTTTTCATGAATCGTATTCCCACCAAAACACTGGACATGTCAGCAAAACATCCCTTTTTCCCCCCTTCCCTGATCTCTCCTGCTGTCCCCCCTTTTCTCCTTTCATCCTCTCTAAATACTTTGGTCCAGCCCTTCACAGGAATGCCAAATATCACTGGTGAGAAGACCTCCATATGGTATATACACACACACACACACACACACACACACACACACCTACTCACAGACCTGTACAGCCTCCCACCTACACAGTCAGGAAATTAGCCAGTGTCTGGCTTTTGTTTCGTTTCATTTCTTGAAAGCTTGTTTACCTGTTTTCCTCCTGTGTTTGCCCTGAATGCAGAGAATAAATGGAACCAGGCCTCAGTTTGCTCGTTTACCTCTTCCACCTACAATGTGACGAAATGTCATAAGCAACATGAAAAACAGTGTTGATGTTACCTCTTGTGGGTTTGACTCAGGATTACTTGCAGCAGCTCTGTAATCATGATGTGGATTTTCTAAAATGCTCTCCTCATCCTGAGTTGTGGTGTTTACTCTTTCTTTCCTCCAGATTTTGTGCATTTGTTTTCATTTTCTTCCAAAAACAAAGCCTCAAAAATTTCAAGAGCGCAGCTAGCTATTGTCTTTCACTTTTGAAAAAAAAATCTAATTTTGAAGAAATTTACTGCATGCAGCTTTTCTTTTATTGTGCCAAAGAAGTGTGTTTAAAAGTTGTACTTATGGTGTGATGGATTCAATTAACGCAACAGCATGAAGCATCCAAATACAATAAAACCAGACTGACTTCATTCTCTTATCTTTTCACTCAGACCAGCTGAGAGCTGAGCTGACACTTTCATTTTTCTTTCTGTTTGTGTGTGTGTGTGTGTGTGTGTGGCTTTAAAAGTCACTTTAGTGCAAGTTTGATTCGAAGGAGGGCTTTTAAGCATGTGTTTTGACTCCCAAGAAGGTATATCAGCACGTTTCTGGCTCTCCAAAAGGGCACTGTGGCATGTCCTTACTGGTTAAAGGGGCAGATTAGAGTTGTTTGCCAACCAGGAGGGCACCTTGGAGTGTGTTTTGGCTCGTAATAGAGCACTTTAGCGCAAGTTTGGCACTAAGAAAAGCTCTTGAGCATGTGTTTTAACTCTCAAAAAGGCACTTTAGTTTAAGTTTGGCACCAAGAAGGGCACTTCTGCAAGTGCTTGGCTCCTGAGAAGGCACTTTTGCTTACTCTGACCCCCCAAAAAGCTCACTTTATCATGTGTTCTTTTTCAGGAGGGCAGTTTATCATGTTTTAACAAGCCGAATGGACAGATTAGTGTGGTTACCCAACCAGGAGGGTACTTTTGGGTGTTTTGGCTCCTCAGAGAACACTTTGGGGGTTAAGATGGGCTGCTCCTGATGCCCATGTGTGCACACCACTGACGTGGGAGCTGAACATTTCAGACGTCTCTGAAGAATGCTCTCAGACCTGTTTACAGCCCCTTGGTGGCTCCAAGGACCTCATGGCTTTAGGGGGACTGAAAGAGTCAGAGCTGAACCTTATTTGTGTGATGACTTCCAGACTATCGCGTGCTGCTCCTCTTACATGCTGCGTTCTCCTGTCAGGGTCCATTATGGAGTTTCTTCTTCTTAGAAACAAACTTTTTATGGCAGGGATTTAGAGTTTGACTGATTTATGCATCAGAGGAAACTACTGGCCTGAACTCTGACTTTCAAGCGGCTTTTATTGGGGATGTTTGCTTCCATGGTTGATCAACAAGAAGATGGATATAAAAGAGATATGAGGAAACAAAACTGGCTGAGGAGTGACTGAATCAGAGCTGGTGTGATATCGTAAACTGAAGTGAGATCAGAGATTTTGGAGCTCATGCTGATAACTGGCTGCAGCATGGCTCGTAAAGACTGCCTCATCTTTTTTTTACAAATGAGACATGGGTCAAGCCTGAAAATTAAACCACACATCAAATTTAGAATTTTTTCTTCTTGGGCATTTTACGTGAAACAGTTTGTTTAATTTTTAAGCCTTTGTTTGAAGGGACAACTGAAGAAAGAGAAAAGTTTGGAGCAGTGAGTATGGTAAGACATTAGTTAAAAGGTTGAGGGTCAAGGCCAGGAGAGAAAACATAACCAGAGTTAGTACAAGTTCAATAATGACCATACATCAACTAGTTTGCTCCGACCAACAAGTCCAGTTTTACATCAGTAGGCTTGTCCCTTTGAATTTTACTTTTGAACTTTGCACTAAGAACAATCTTGATTGTCCTTTTCTTCTTTGGACACCACGTCCATGATTTCCAAAAATGGTTTAAAATGTGGATTCGTCAGAAACACACTTTATAGTGTATTTAATTGAACGTAGTTTAAACAGGATTTAAAAACTATTGTTTTCTGTTTTTATTGACATTTCACACAGCATCCCAACTTCATTGGAACTGGGGTTGTAAGACAGGAGGACAGAGGTACGTTGCCCCATATTAATGAAGAAGGAATATGAAGTATGTGCACAATAGAAGAAAAAAACTGGATGAAAACGTACAGTTGTTATTAAGGATTTTGAATGAAACTATCCAGTTTGATGACATGAATGTATTTTTGCTCACTCAGTCATTCAAGTTTCCAGACGCTCTGACATCGTTCATTGTTTTTGTTCAGCATCATGTCAGTCAGAATCTCCAAAAGATGATATATCTGACTTTTCACTTTGCTGTGAACCCCACATCTGCTAGGAGTTACATTTCACCAGATTTTACTTTAGAAACAAGATTCCTTGTACTCGCTTCCAGTTAGGTCAGATGTATCTCTGAAGCACTTAGCAGCAATTCAATTAAGTCAAATTGCAAAAGTGAGGCAGAACAAGGACAGAGAGAGGAAAAAAAGAATCAGCCCACACAGAGTGGAAAATCCAGGAAGCCTTTCAGTGTCTGATTATGAACAATCAAACCTCTGTGTGTCCATTTCAGCCTCTAACCAGCTGTGATGTAATCCTGTAATCGAATCGCCGCTTCTTTTTTTTCCCTTAAAGACTTTACACGGTTACAGGTGTTCAAACGCTCGTCTTTTGGGGTTATTTTCCTGCTACTTCAGATTCAGTTTCTGCTGATGGTAGTGACATCATGTCTAGTCTGGATGTGATTTAAATCTTTGACTGGAAAAATAGAAAATATCCCGGATGGACCGGTTATTTTTGGTTTTGCTTTGAGGGGGGTTTCACATCTGAAGAATTAGATAAAGGAAAGTACCTTAAAGAAAACAGAAAGTACCCCACATGTAACTAACTGAATGTCTGCATCATATCTGATTGGCTTCCCTCCAAACTGACTCCTTTTCTTTCTCTGAATTGGACTCACTTCCTTAAACAAGCTGAGGTTTTAGTCGCATGCAGCTTTAAATCTCAAGAGTGATTCAGTATAAAACAGGAGACTCAGAGGTCTGTTCTCCCTCTCTCCTCCTCCTCTCTCGCTTTAAAATTTGCCATCCTCCCTCTTTTCTGTGATGACTTGAGCACATGTTGGAGGGAGTGTGTTTTCTTATGCCTCCCTGGTGCTGTTACCAGTCATCCACCCTTTTCCACATCAGAACAAAGTGCTCTGGACATTGGTGTAATTTGACATCCAGCAGCAGCAGCACTACAAACCCCAGGTCAAGGGAAACAATGTTTTTGTGGATTTGCTTGGCTCGTAATTTACACGGCGAGGAGGATTTGACCTCTTTCTGCCAAGCCAAGCTGTGAGTCAGGTTTGGTCGCGCTGCCTGAAATCACAGACATGGCCTCATAAGACACGAGTGGATCTCACATGACGAGGTATTTGGGGAAAGATGAGGAGTGAGGATAAAAATAAAATGTTAAATAAACAAAGATGAGTAAAACAGTAAGGAGAAAAGCCATCTGTTTCAGGGAGCATGATCTTCTTACTACCAGAACAGGAGGAAAAGTAAAGCATTCAGCCGCTCTGTCTTCCTCATTCGTGGTTTTTATTGCTGTGGGAACTTCTAAAACAGCAGACAGAGGGAGGGTTTCCAGTCCATGTGTGGTATGAAGTCCACAACAAACCAAGGCCCTCTCTGGACCAAGAAGCAGCCTCCAGGGTCAAAAATGTTAGTCAAAACTCTGAGAGTTTCCCTGAGAGCAAACTGTTGTCTCTGACCATCACAACACTTACCCTGGTGTTCTTTAGTTTCACTGACCCTGACAGATGAGGCAGCACTTTGTCATCCCATGAATCCAGCTGCAACCTCAATTCCAATTAACTTGGAACAATGTGTAAAATGTAAATAAAAACATAATCCTGATTAACCTATATTCAACTGAATACACTACAAAGACAAGCTGTTTATTGTTCAAACTGATTAACTTTTTGTTTTTTTGGTAAATATTCACTCATTTTGAATTTGATGTTGACATGTTGGGCTGGGACAGGAGCAACACAAGACCGGAAAAGTTGAGGAATGCTGGAAAAACATTTGTTTTGATCACTGTACAGGTGAACAGGTTCATTGGAAACAGGTGAGAGTCGTGATTGGGTAAGTAGGTCTGAGCCCAAGCTCTTCTAAGATGGACTGAGGCGAAGTGGAAAAGTCTCCTGCGGTCTGACGAGTCCACATTTCAAACTCTTTTTGGAAATAATGGACGTGGTGTCCTCCGGGTCAAAGGCCTGCCTGTAGTCCTGTCTCCCATAGAAAATATATGGGACGTTATCAAGCACAAAATACAAACTTCAGCTCCAAAGCTTCAACAATTTGTGTCCTAAGTTCCAAAACATGGACTGACTATTGAAAAAAATAGAAAAAATTAAAATTAAAGAGAAAGGTTCTGTGACAGTGGGAAATGTGTGAATAAGTGAAGATTTATTTAAAAAAAAAAACAATCAAGTTTGTCAGTTTGAACATCAAATATCATGTCTTGTAGTGTATTCAGTTGAATATACAGCTCTGGAGAAAATTAAGAGACCACTGCAAATTTTTCAGAAATCAGCATCTCTACATATATAACAGTCATTCCATTGCAGTGTCTGTTGAATTCAAACACAAGCACACCTGTTTATACCTGTTTCTGCCTACTAAGGTAAGGATGAGGTGATGACCTGAAACAAATCTTATTTAACTAGGAAATGTGTAAAAACCATTGCTGTGGTCATCACTCTCCTCTGTGAAAGACTGGTGGAGAAGCCAGGACACATGAGAGATGTTATTGCAAATCTGGGTTATTCTACCAAATATTGATTTCTGAATACTTCCTAAGTTAAAACATTAGTAATGTGTTGTTTAAAATTGAATTTGAACTCGTTTTTTGCATTATTTGAAGTCTGAAAACAGTGGGCTTTTTTGGTATTTTGACCATTTTTAATTTTCTGCAAATAAATGCTCTAAATGACTATGTTTGGTATTTGGGACTAATGTTGTCAGTAGTTTAATAATAAAACAATAATGTTCATTTTACTCAAAACAAATACCTATAAAGAGCAAAATCAGAGAAACTGAAAAATTTGCAGTGGTCTCTTAATTTTTTCCAGAGCTGTACGTTGGGTGGGAGTTGAAAATTATCAAACAAACAAATTATGTTTTTCTGTTTTTGTTGTAGTCGCACACAATATCCCAACCTCACTGAAATAAGGGTTGTACATACAAAAAGCAGTTTTCAAATGTTTAAACATGTTATAAAAACACAAAATGTTCAGCTTAAAGGAGCCAACCTCTAAATCAACTCTTCATTATCCCAATACATCAGATTAATTTCATCCTCCTCAACAAACACAGCATGTTTCAAGGAATATTTCAGATTTATTAAACTGCAGACTCAGTGAGCAGAGAGTTTGTTCCCATCTCCTGAGTGTCTTTAGGACAAATGATTTGCTCGTGTCTGGCAGGTCAGGGACAGGCTTTTCCCTCACACGTCCTTCCTCCTGCATTTCCCAACCCTTATAGGCTGTGACCTGTTTGTGCATCTGCTGGAGCCGCCTCCTCTTTCACTAGAAAGAGCTGTGTCAATATTAGTTGAGCTGTAACTCACTGATATGCTGAATGGTTAAAGAAAGCTTCAGTGACAGCAGCCTTTAGTCGATTGAGGTGTGTGCAAACAGATACACTTCCGCACAATCACTCAAAAACACACATGCTAAAACATGCTCAATGGCACAATACAGGGGAGAAAGGCCGAGAAAGAAACACAGAGGACAGACTGAAAATTTAAAGCACCTGTAAGGAGTTTTTTACTGGTATCTATTAAACTGAAATGAAAAGTGGAAGCTATTGATGATCCGCTAGTGCAGTTGTTCCCAACCTTTTCCAACCCAGGGCCCACTTTTTAGTCTCATAAATGTTTGAGGCCCGCCTCCAACCCAACAAGTACGGCGGCTGTATGATGCTTTTTTACATCCCCATTTGTAACAATGACCCAAATTGTAACAACGACCCAAAATATTATGAAAAATATAATGAACCCAAAATGTGACAACTGGTCAATAATATAACAGATTTTAAGCCAAAACTGTAATCAGTTTTTGCCCAAAATATAACAACTTTTTCCATTTTGGGTCAGTTATTACATCTTTGGTTTTACTGCATTCTATTTGTTACAATTTCAACAATTTTTAAAATTTGGGTTTTTTATTTTTTAATACATTTTAGGACGTTGTTATGATTTGGGTCATACTACCTATTGGGCCAAAATATGCCTTCCTGAAGGACTTTTTTTCATATATGAATATCTGAACTGTTTTAATTTAACTTTTAAAACTTAACTGAGTTCATTTTAAACATTCCCCCTACACGACAATAAAATCATATTTTATTGGAAATAATTTGGCAGCCCACTTGCAATACAATCACGGCCCACCAGGGGGCCACGGCCCACAGGTTGAGAATCACTGCGCTAGTGAAATGGCAGACACAACTCTGCAGAAGAAAAACTTCAAAATTACAAATAATTAAAATGTTTAATACCTAAAAAACAGTGAAGGATTATTTAAAAACACTTCTGACACAGATGAGACACAACCAGAGATGAGAGTAACTGCTGTGTCCTCAGAGGGCGCCAAAATCAACACAGAGTTCCTCACAAGAGCTTTAAACATCATACTTATACTTATATTTAAACAAATACTTATCATCGGGATTGACCTATAGGCTATCAAGTCAAAATTTTGAGAGAAAAAGTCAAAACTTCTTCTTTTTATCTTCAAGTTTTAACATTTTTACTCATAATTTTTACTTTATGAAGTCAAAATACTGACTTTCTTATTGGAAAATTTTGAGGTATTATCCCAGTTTTGTCCTCTTTTGAACTTTTGACTTCTTATTTTTTCAATTGACCCTAAAAGTTTGACTTTCTACTGAAGACTCTTACATTTTTATCTCATAATTTTGACTTTGAGGTTAAGGTATTGAAATAAAGCCAGTAGCTCAGTACAGCAACTTGTTATAAACATCAGTGGTCTGTTGTGCAAGCTGAGAAAAATCTGGACATTTGGGATAATTTTATACCAAAAATGAATAAATAAATAAAAAACCCTGGACATATTTTTTAGGTTTTTGAGTTTGGTCACTCAAATTAAATGCAACATCAGATATTGTTAATTTTTAGATCTTTTTTATGTCACTAAATCTTCGCTGAATTCTTTTATCCTGTAGAATTCCCTAAGTTTTCAACAGTTAAGGGTTTGATTTGTATTACTGGAAAGCATAGTGACCCACTGAGCTGCACAGACTGTAAAACCCCCACAGAGAGGTTGAGCTAAGATGAATCAGTGACTTTAAACTGCCCATAAATCTGAGCGCAGACAGACAACCTGTCCATGTCAGTGTGTCAGCTCTTTGATGGTCTGTCCAGGGTGTAACTCTCACCCCCAATGAGCCTCCTGTGACCCTGAACATGATAAGTGTAAAGAAATGGACCGATTCACTTCCTGTCTGTTAAGCTGTCAAGACCACACCAACTTCAAAACACATTCCTGTGATTTCTAAAGCTATCTGGTGTCGAACTCCGCCCGTTTCTGTTGTCTGACCTCCCTTAAACAAATGTGAAGGATCACTTCTAAATGGCACTTGACATCAGTGCAGTGTGAGCAGCAGTTTGCCTCTTCTTTTCCTGAGGGGACTCATTTGGTGTGTGCTGACAGACAGCTCATGTAACCCAATCCTCAGGTAGAGCAGCCAGCTGAGTCATTAGCCTGCACTGGAGTTGCACAAACAGACAGACAACAAGCAAAACATGCCCCACAAATATGTAAATGCTTTTTGAGATACACAAACAGTTTATGGATCTGAGGTTGGAGTGATCACAGAGGCTTCACCTGATGAAGGAGAAACACAAACATAGGATTCCTCTGGAGTCTACATGATAGTTTCTTAAGTCATTGACGTATTTTTACCATCTTTTACTTATTTAGAGTCACTGAACACAAAATGTTGAAGCATGATGAGATTTTTCTCATCTGCCACCAAAGGGCAGAAGATTACGTTCAGTCAATCAGTGGTGTGCACAAGGGGGGGGGGGGGTCAAGGGGGTCACCTCCCTTGTAGCCTGGTTGTTGAAAAATAGTGCTGAAGTGCCCTCATGGAGCCAAAATACATGCTATAGTGCCTTCTTTGGAGCCAAAATACACTCAAATGTCTTCTCAGGAGTCAAACGATAGCAAAAGTGCCCCCTTTGGAGGCACACTTGCTCCAAAGTGCCTTCTTGGGAGCCAAAACAAATGCTGAAGTGCCCTCTTGGGTGGCAAACTACACTAATCTGCACCTTTGACAGGTTAGAACTAGTAAACTACCCCCCAGGGGACAAAAACGCATGATTAAGTGCCCTCTTGGGAGCCAAAATGTGCACTGCATGGGCCTTTTTTCTTCTTGTCTAGTTTTGACTTTTGCCCCTTTTCCACCATTTTTGATGCAGTTTTTCAAACACTGGTGAATCTGGCAATCTTCAATTTACAGAGCCTTAGCCTGTCTCAGATTTTATTTTATATCCAATAATCCCCCATGACCCAAAAGTTGGAAACACACACAAGAGTGCCCTCTAAGGCAGTGGTTCCCAAAGTGGGGGTCGGGACCCTTTGGGGGGTCGCGAGACATTGATAGGGGGTCGTGGAATGTGTCCCAAAATTGAAAACTATGAACAATTTTATCCATTATTGTAAGAATATAAGCAAAAATAGGGGTTAAAGATAATGTAAAACTATGCAAACAGCATTTTTTTTAATTTGTTTTTCACATTTCTTTGTCGAAGTTTGATGCAGTGAACACAGCAAAGTGCACATGAGTTGGTAAATTTTCTACTAATCAGTTAAATGAAGTATCCTTGGGGGTATTTTGTTTGTTTTTGTCTGTTTTTGGATTGGCCCATTAATGTTGTACCACAGCAGGGGGTCGTCAGTCTCTAATGCTGCCATTTTGGGGGTCACAGGCAGAAAAGTTTGGGAACCCCTGCTCTAAGGAACCAAAACATGCTGAAGCCCTTTTTTGGTTAGTGAACCGCACTCCCTGTCCCTTTTGCATGGTGAAAACATGATAAACTGCCCTCACTGGGAGCCAAAACACGCCGTGTAGGTGCCTTTTTCTCTTCTGCCCCTGCCCTTCAAAATTTCTGTGCACGCCACTGTTGCTGCCATCACACTTGTTTGACTGCACGAAATAGTACAATGTCTCACTTTAAATATTTGATGTGTTGATTATGGTTTAATGTTGGTAAAACATGAATTTATTGTTGCAAATCCTTGTTTTATGTTTCAATCTATATTTTACAAAATGTTCCAATTGGGCTTACTGTTGAGGAATTTTCTGGAAGCTTGACCACTTGACGAAGAAAACTCAGGAGACTCAGATGACTTAAGTTGAAAAGGTTTATGTAGCTCGATCAAGGAGAAGAGACGGACAGTACACTTGAATGCGCAGTGTAGTGCAGAGTCAATTCTGCCAGACCTCTCTGTGTATTCAGTATTTATCATTTCTGAAGGTTGTTTTGTCTGTTTAGGAGACCAATGAGTTCAGCTTAGGATGTCCCTCTCATCCTGATACAAGAGAAACAGTCCTCACTTTGGAAGAATACAGGAATGTGTGTATCCAAGGCCAAATACAGGGCTGTGACTATGTTTGAGACATACAGAGGAAATTAAGGTAATAATTGTGTAGAAAATTCCATGATACTTACCATTTCAAGACTGTTAGGGACTCTCAAACATGCCATTTAGTGAAGAGAGTATAGAGATAATATATTTAAGTATTATACAAAGACAATATTTAAGTAACCGGGGCAGCAGTAAAAAGCATATAGCACCAAAACTTTGCTTTTGGTGCTGTCAAAAACAATGCCATGGCACAGTCCATTCATTCACCGTGACTTTTCTGAACAGTTTTTTAACTGCTGTGTCCACACTCAGGCTCATCCTGACTTGCTGCAGATATTCAGGAGAAGGGTAACCTTCTGTAAATTTGTTGCACTTGGAGTTAAACTTAAATAAATCTTAATTAAACCCCTGAGCTAGGCTGATGAAGTTTGTTAAAATCATTGAAACCCATTCTGTGTGTATTCATTTCCTATCCCTCTGCCACATACAGACACGCTCCCAGAAAGACGTGCAGACCAGCTCACATCCACATGGACCACACTATCTCTGGAAGGCGTGCTCTCTAAATCATCCTTGCAAAACAAAGCTGCATATTTGACCTCTTGAACTTGCCGATGCGCCATTTACCAGCACGAGCCAGGCACAGGACGAGGCTGGATGTAAGGAAGCGCTTCTCACATCTGGAAAACTTTAACCTCAGCCAAATGAATGGGTGCAAGTCGTTTCTGTGTGTGCTCATTTTGTCGTCATGCCACACTCAGAAAACGTGATGCATACAACTTCAGTCAGAAACATTTTTTGTTTACTGATGACACATTCATCAAAAAATGTCTATAAAAATAGCTTTGACAATACATCAAAGAGAGCCAAGGCATTCCTGTACCGTCCTTTACTATTTGTGTTCTTCTCTTATTGGTTTCAGTGAGACATGCCAGACATTCAGTTCCCTACATGTAATTACAAAATAACAGTTTCACAGCCTTTTTTTGTTTTCCTTCAGCACAAAGCATCTACTCAGGTGCGGAAATCACCTGATGGTTGACGTGTTTTTCTTGGACCTTGACGATGTGGCACGCAAAATACTTAAGTGTTTAGCGAATGTGCCCTGTTGTGACAGGAGGGACAGATTGTCGGTATATTTCTGGGAAAAGCTGCAACAATCATAAAAAAGCCCAATCTTATGAAATAAGTCTAATAAACAATGTAACAGATCATTTTAAGGAGCATAATCCCAGCAAAGTGTCAAATGGGTAAAGGCTGACACCTGCTGTTGAAAATTTGTTGGTAACTCAGTTTCTAAAGAAGCAATTGACAGATGTTATGGTTTGGGACGGTTTAAAAAACAGTTTTGATTGTCAACATTCTGTAAAGCAGTATAATAATAATAATAGTAATAATAATAATGATAATAATAATAATAATAATAATTGATGCACCAGAAATTAACTTTGTTTTCTAGGTTTTGGTGCCCAAAAAGTTCTATCTGAATGTCAAATCACATAGCTTTTCTTTAATTACTAATAAGTGGGTAAAATAACAGCTAACCCTTCTTGCATTCACTTTTTTGTGAAAATTATATCCTGTTACCCAACAAGTCAAAGTACCTGACATCAGAAAGGTTTCATGTGATGTCGTCTTCTTCCTCTTCTTCCTATTCTTATTCTTCTCACTGTGTCTATCTCTTCACCTCTCTATTGTCGTCTTTTGTATTTTTTGCCACCCTGTTACAGAGCTGACTCACTTATTTATTTATCTATCTATTTACCTCCCTATTTATTCATTCACTTACGAGTTTATTTTAATCATTTATGTTTTTAGTTATTTATTCAATTATTTTCAATGAGTTGAGCGCTCCAGTTATCATTTCCACTCTAATTTTTAGGCTGTTTTATCCTTTTATTACCTTATTTATTCACTGCTATATTTCATTGTTGTTTTTATCCTCTCTGTTTTTCCTGTTTGCTCTTTTACTCCTTCTCACCTCTAGTCCTCATGGTCTCATCATAGGGTCTTGCACTGCCTGAGTTCTCTTCTCTTTTAATTCTGATTGGTCTGTATGATTATTAATTTTTATTGTTGCTCGCTTTTGTTTGTTGTTTGTTTGTTTGTTTGTTTGTTGATTTTGTCCCTGCTGTAAAGCACTTTGTGAACTGTTGTTTTTAAAGGTGCTCTATAAATAAAGTTATTATTATTATTATTATTATTATTATTATTGTTATTATTATTATTAAAAGAGAGATAAACAAACAGACTGTCCGAAAGGTAGCATGGATTTATGTTTCAGAGCAAAGTTTTAGAGAACAGCTCACATCCATGAAGAAAATCCATCCTGCTGGAAAATCTATTTTGATCTGTTAAAAGCTGCTGCTTCCTGGTGGACATTTGTGAACAGTGCAGCTTTTCTAGTCTGAGGNTTATTGTAAAAAAAAAAAAAAAAAAGGTACAGACCTCTTCCAAGTGAACTAAACACAACTATATGCATTGGTTATGTAGAGCCAACCCAATAAACTTAGCTGCTCTGCAGAGTTATATGTGACACTGTGAGACTGAACAGATCCAGCTGTGCATGAACAATCCATTAGTATCTGCTTTAGTCATCAAATGCTGTTTACCCCCCTTTTGGATCATGAGTCATGATGAGTCACAGAGGGAAAAATAAAGCAGAGCACATCAGGCTTAAAGAGGCGAATAGATTTGGAAGACAGAGCTGAAGTTTTTACATGTATGTAAACTCAGTTTATAAGCATACATAAGACGATTTAAATACAAAAAATAATGCCCCACAGTGACTCCTGTTGGACAAACTCATTATATCTCACCCACTGCTTCCTATAGATTTAAAAATGCAGATTCACTTATATAATGAGTTTTAACTACTTTAATTTGAAGAACAACAGAAGCAAACAAAAAATCCTTAAGTAGAGACTTTGCATGATACAAATATATTAAATAGAAAACCGAAAATAGACAAACTTCAACATTTATTTTTCCTTGCTGGAAACTTTTATTCATCATTGAGTGGATGCAAATAGGTGTTGCGTAGAGCAGCGTGCGTGAGGTACGCTGACCCAAACTCTGCATCTGGGAAATGGTACACCTTTTATGTCATAGGACCATCAATTCTGCAAGTACCCTCCATTTTGCAAATTTGTCCAGGTCTAAAAATATATGTCACACACTGTCATGCGTGTGTTTTTCTAAATTAGAGCTTCGCAATTACAGTCACTTTGACATCTAACAATTGCAACATGATACATGATTTATTATTGAGGTTATATTGCTGATACTTTCTTATCAGTGAGTAACCTTTTTGGACCAGGTTCAACTCCCACATGTATTTTAAAGTTAAGCTATTTTTCTTTGACTTTGATCTGTTATTTTGTTCATTCACATCCTCATAGCTTCAATTCTCTTCTTTGAAAAATTGCAGTGGATCAATTGTTTCCTTTAGCCAAATTCTGTAAAAGGATAATTCTACACTTCTTACAGCTTTCAGTAGGACCTGAATGATGGGTATATATCCTGTAATCACGCTTCAAAGATAGTATAGTATTTTAAGATAGAGACAATGCCTCTGTTTTGTAGACTGAAAGTGGTGTAAGTATTCTAACAGTGTTGACTGTGAATAGTTTATTCAGAATAAATAGCTTGTAATAATGTTGTAATAACTATAGTATTGTGAAGATCTTTCTTTTTTATCATTTTACAGTTGACACCTAATCTGAAGATAATATAGAATGATCAGACTTAGGTTTGAACAAAAAAAAAAGTACATAGGTCAATATATCCACTGACTTGGATGAACTTACCTCAAAGCTGAGGCATGTTGAGCCATGAGATGAATTGTTTTAAGAGGTCTTATTTGCCTTTGCCTTTTGTCATGATAGGAAACATCCTGAAATGAAGTTTAGTGTTTTTGTTTTACTTCTGTGTCACTTTCCCTTGCCTAGAGGACAGCAGAAGTGAAAGAAGCCCTGATTTACTCCACTCCCCTCTATTGCAATAGCAGAGGATGTTTCATCAGATGGTTCTCATCCTGCGACTTGTTCACCAGAACATTTGTGCATCACAGCAAAAACACCTTTAAATTTGAATGTGAATATGTTGAAAATCTCATTCCCCATGTTCTTGATACATGTGTCTTGGGGAGATCCAATTGCTTTTATGGCTGCCACTTGCATAAAATAGGGCAAATGAGACTTGAACAGCGCAGAGTCAGAAAACAAAAAGTTACATGAGGACGTAATGAAAAAAACATGTTGAGATGTTCTTTTCCAGCTCAGTCCATCCAAAGAACATGCCTTGTAAACTCAGATCCAGACTGTAAACGTGACTGAGTGCATGGACTAACATTACCGTAAGTATTGTAGAACATTGAAGTGTGGAGGGGGGAAATGCTTTAAATTCCCAGCATCAACAAAAAGTGAGTCTTTTTGGCACATTCAAGAAATATAATACGTCGAGGAGGTAATTTTCTTTAAAGCAAAAATATATATGAGTCAATGACAAAAAGAGGGTCGAAAAACGTATTTTTTAAAAATTCTTTGAAAATGGATAAAAAACATATTTCTGAGTGAAGAATTAAGTTTTCTAACAGATTTCAGTAGTTGACAAACATTTCAAAGTTTTTGGGTTCATTATTTTTAAGTATTTTTAATTTGAGCACCCAAAAATGTCAGGTGGAGCAACCAAATATATGAAAATATATTTATATGTTCCTGTTATTTTTTCTGTGTGAAATTATTGGCAAGTATCTCTCAAGTGTCTGTAGTGACTCATACATTTTCATTTTGTGTTTCATTTCTTTTATTTGTGAATAAGATAAATAATTTGATGTTAAAATAACATTTCACATTATTACATTGGTTGTACCACCTGACATGGAAATTGTTCCAGTCACCAATGAAGTGAAAAAACCTTTTTTATCAGTATTTCAGAGAAATCTACAAACTTTTCCACTTGGTCACAAATGTCATTTGGGCTCCTCTGGCTGATGCAGTTTCCTGTTTCCTGTTTTATTCTCTTCACTTTAAAATAAAAGTGTAATGTTACGGTTGCACCACCCTGACATTTGACAAGGTGAAAATTACGGGACAAAAGTTTTTTACATTTCTCAACAGCTTTAAAATTCTTTTTATTTGCAAAGAATGTTTTTTTTAAAAAGGTTCAAGCATAGAATAATGCCACTGTGTTTTTAATTTCCATTTACAATAACTGACATTCAATTTTTAGAGTTTAATTACTGTGGATACTTGTCAGGACGGTTGCACCACCTGACATTTTGGGGGTTTGAGGAACCAAAACACAAAAAAACATGTTATATTTTAATAGTTTAAAGATGTGTTCAAATAACACAGGTTTCATAGAATAAAGAAATATTATGAAATATTGCACTCGGACACAAAAAAGGGACGTCACGTCATTGACCCACATATTTTGGACTCATTCAAAGTCAAATAAACAATTATCAGTAATAGCCCTAATATTGAATAATAACAATATGGATGATTGGATCAAAAAAAGTTGAGAAGAAATCGGTTGGTTCCTCTGGATATGATGAAGTGTTTAACATACAGCTGCTAAGTTTAATTTAGTGTCAAACACTCCAGGGCAGCCAAATAAAGCTTCAGGAAGAATGTCTGTGCGCGTTTTCACGGAGTATTACGGTGAAACCCTCCAGGAGGCTCTGTACGTGGCAGCGGCTGAACCCCGCTGTCCTGCTCATAACCCCGAGGTATCAAGGGAGACACTATCCTCACACTTACATGTCACATTATTCTTCAAAATCAAAGAGAAAGCGGTAAGTGAAACCGTCTAATATGGCATTTATTCCCCCTGTGATCCCTCCGTCCATCGCTGTAATGTTGCTGTAAGCGTCGGGCTCGTGTCGAACATGCTGGGATGGTTGTCAATAACTGGGTCCAACAGGTTTTCCTCTGGAGGGAAATGTCTTACAGGACACTTACAACTTGTTTTAGTGTCATAATAGAGAAAGAATCAACGACTCATTCGGTGTGGCTTCTTTAATTCCGACATGTTTTTTTCTGTAGTAGTCGAGGCGGGGGTTCACTTTCTCACAGCGAAGCACAGAGAGAAAGTTTTTAAACTTTGCGCGAACTTTTCTGACAGAGCATCTGGCACTGAGGTACACAGGTGTTGAGATTTAGTCATAAACGTCCTCTGAGGCTTGGCTGACACCGGTTTTTACTGGTAAACACGGATAAATGTGTAAACACATGCTGTTATAGAGTCGCAGGAACAACTCTCGGCTGAAGTGTTGGGAATTTCTAGAAACAACTGTCCCGTGGTGACGTCACTTGGACGGTGGCTATCCAGCTGGAGATGATGATGAGCAGACTGTGGATCAGAAAAGAGACAGAGTTAAATATGAGGGGCCGTACAAGACTTAATTCATTCTCATCCTCTTAAACACATACATACATTCTCCTTTCACACACATATATTTTCTTTGTACATACACATAGATGTCTATTGATTTAGGAGAATGTATGAATGTGAAAGGAGAATGTGTGTACATGCAAGTGTGACTATATATGCATGTGAGAGGAGAATGTGTGTGAAAGGAGAATGTGTGTGTGCGTGAGAATTAAAATATATGTGTGTGAAAGGAGAATGTATGTATGTAAAAGGAGAATTTATGTGTGTGAGAGGATGAGAATAACCTTTATTAGTCCCACAGGGGGAAATTTCAGCTTTACAGCAGCAGCAGGATACAAAAGAAACATAGAAAGATTTACAAATGAAACTATAGGTAATTAGAATAAAATAGACAATAAACATAAATACAATTCAATGAAAATAAATGAAAGAGCATTAGCCTTTCAGTAGTATTTACAAAATTAACATATGTAAGAGATCTGAACAGTATTTTACAATATATAAGAAAATCAGTGTATGTACAGTATAGAACAGAGAATGAATTAAGTCTTGTACGGCCCCTCATAGTTAAAGTGTTTCTGTTCTGTCAGACACAAATTTAGAGAAAAACAGAAATTCTATTTTTATCTGAAATACTTTTTAACAGTTTCCAGGAGCGATTTTAGAAAAAGATCTAATTGCGATTTTACTGTCAGATACTGCGATTTCAATTGGATTCACAATTTTCTTTAAATCATACGTTAGTGAAGTTTTCACAATGTACAGAAACATTTACAAACTTGACAGAAAATTACATCAAACCATTGAAACATCTAAAGCTACTAATCTAATGCAAGGATGAAAATGAAAACTGAAGGTAAGAATTGTTTCAGATCTTAAAATAAAAGGTCAATATTTTAATATAAAAGGTAAAACTTTTTAGAAATAAAGACAAAATTCTGAGACAAAAAGTCGAGATTTTGAGATGAAAGTTTTTAAGTTCAAGAAATCGGTTTAAGATTATGTGAAAGAAAAAAAATTCCAAGCTTTCTCATTTAAAGTCAAAATTTTATGATGCCAAAAGTCTAAGATAAAAAGTTTAATTTTGATAAAGAAAGTCAAAATTCTAAGATTTAAGTCAAAATTATGAGGAATAAATACAGAGGCAAAAAAATAAAAAGAAGATTTTTTCGATTAGTTGTTGCATTTTGACTCTTCTCAAACCCTAACACCCATTCCTGCTTTTTCTAAACCGGACTTTTTCAATTGTATTTTTATTTATGACAACTGAAGAACAGAAAGAGTCTATCTTTGACTCTTAACTTTTAAAAATGATGAAGTGCAGAATATTCTAAATTGTGTCAAGTTAAATAAAATAAAATCAGCATCAATTCCAAGGAAAAAAGGATTTTTCCCAATAGTCTCACACTCAAGACCGGTGTGTGTGAAACAGCTGATATAACAGATCCTGGGTCAGTCAGGAGCAGAAAAAAAAAAATCGCAGCTTTGGCGATCACATGATCACGATGTCTGAAATTGCGATTTCAATCAAAAAAGGATAAATCGTTCAGCCCTAGTTTCCAGAAAAGTGTGCCAACTGCAGGATAAGCGGATTTTTGGCTAATGCGCTCTATGGGTAATGAGCAGGGGTGAAAGTAGAGTTAAATTCTTGCTGGTACTAAACCTTCAAGTCCATTTCTGCCGGTTAAAAAAAAAGAATGAAAATTTTGCTTTTTTTAGATTTTATTTTTTTTTTTTTGCCCCTATAGTCTGTAAATTTTGAGATAAAACGTCAAAATCCGTTACTTAAAAAGTCAAAATTTGAGACAGAATATCAGATTTTTGAGATAAAAAGCTTAAATCATGGGGGAAAAAGTCAAAACTTCAGGTGAGAAATGTAAAAATTTTAGATAGAGCATAACATTTTTTTCGATAAAAAGTCTTAAATTTGACTTACTGAAACCTGCACATACTCTGCCAAAAGAAACTGCACAGGGTGATTGCAAAGTATAAAAGCCAGATGCATTCTCTTACTTCTGCATGTCTCATTTCCTTGTGTTGCATTCATGCGGAAAGCACAATACAGCCTTGAGACATTTCGTCAGTGGAAAATATGAAAAAAACAAACAAAAAAAATGTTTTGAGCGTTTGTAGTTAGTAAATTTGTCTGTGTTTTGTCATCAGTGTGTTTTGTGAATGACTGAAAAGTCCACATAGTAGCTTTAAAACAGTAAATAAAAGAATCTGAATCCCGGACAAATGGTTGTTAATGAATGGCTGTAAAACACATGATGAGAATGAATGAGCTGCTCCACCCTTAGGAAACAGCACAGAAAGTCACTGAACACACAGTCTTAGTACCAGGACACACAGAGAGACAAGGTTAGTGATGCCCTGCAGTGGTTTACAGGAGACATGATGGCAGTAATTAGATCTGGCAGCCATTGAAATAGGAACAAATGGATGGCAACAAATGGAGGGATGCCATAAATCTGTCAGACTCAATTAAGCTCCATGGCAGGTGACATGCTTACTCAAGAGGACAGTGTCTTCTCAGATAGAGCCAAAACATAGACGACGTAATCTTATAACCACTCTGCTGATCTTCTCTTTTCTATTTCTGCCTGGCATATCTCAGAAATTGTTTATGATTTATTTAAAGTTATTATCTTTTTAATGAAAGTGCCTTTATATGGGCCAACAGTGTTTACATACCATATAAAGCTATTGGAAGTGGATGGAGAGCTTATCTACACGTGCACTGAATAAACAAGTCTGTGTGCAGCTTTGACCCCGGCTGTCTTCGTTCATACTCTTCTAGTGTAAACAAGTCGTATTGTGTAAATATTTACACTTAGCACCTCCACCAGGCAGGGATGAGTTTGACTATAACACAGCAATCAATCTGGAAATGAATTACTTCTGCTGCAACTGCCACGTTACACTGCTGAGTCACATTTGGAGCAGTGGAGAAAGCGGAGAATGGTTGTCCCTTAGATCCTATTTTTGGTTGTAATTGGGCTGCAGATGCTTTACATCAGCTCTCATTACATCTGCAACAAATTTACTACAACACCAGCCGCAAATGGTCAGCAAAAAGCTCCGACTTTTAGAAATCCTTAACCCTTTCCAACTTAGATTGTTTGTATTCACGAGGGCTGAAGGGTTTGGAAAAATACTCCAAATGCAATTTCTTTTCCTTATATTCAAATTTTGATTTAGTGCATGATTTATTGTATGATTACTTTTAGGATCTCAATTTTATGTATTGTTAAATAAAAACAAGCAATAAATCTCCCTCTCTCTCTCTCATTGAGAAACGTGCTGTACTAGAGAAATTAAAAACTTAAGAAAAAAACACAATTTTTACAAATATTGCAATTTGATACGACTTGCTATATTGAAGGGGGTGACACTTCTTTCCAATCTTGTTTTGAATAAGAAAACCATACTTGAAGTAGGATGGAAGAAAAAAAAAATGTTAAAAGAAACTTAGTTTGCATCTATTGGTACCTCTCAAAAAAGTATAATATCATGAAAAAGTTAAATATTTTTTTCACTCTTTTCAGAAAGTGAAACCCAGTTAATACGTAGACTAATTATTGGGGATAGACCGATTATTGGTACAGATATTTCCAGTTTTGCATTTCGGCATGAGCCATTCTTTATATCTGATTTCCAATAATAAAAATATGATTGAGAAAAAAAATATTTTGGCGCGGATAATCGCATTTTATGTTGTAGATTACAATCAGGCATGTATCCAGAGATGTGACTTTGACAAATATAAGTTTAACTGCATTAAAAAAAGTTAAGTGTTGGACACCAGTAATTTCAATCTTACTGCAAATGAATATCCACTCCAAATATCAATTGTCTGTCTTTTTGTCTAATAACAATCAGTATTTGTATTGGCCTTGAAAAAAGCACATTAGTCTTTCTCTACTAATTATAGAAGAAAAGCTTCTTTAGATAAATTGAATTATTTCAAGCCTTTATTTCTTGAAATGTTGATGATTATGACTTACAGATAATGAAAACCCCAAATTCAGTGTCCCTGAAAATTAGAATATTAGATATCCATAATATTAAAATAAAAATGGATTCACAAACAGAAATGTCAGGCCACTAAAAAGGTTAATTTCTATGCACTCAGTACTACTTTTGCTACTTGTGACTGCCTTTTGCCCTTTTTTAATCAGTTTTCACTTGCGTTTTTTGCCACTTTTGGACCATTTCTTGCGATTTTCTAACCAGGTGCCAAGTTTTCTTCCAATCTCTGCCCCCTTTTCTTTCATTCTTGTTGCTCCAAACTTATTTTTCTGCTGCTTCTTGATGTTGTGCCACTTTTCACCACTTAGTTGGTTTCTCTTGCAAAGTTAGTTTCCAACTATTTGGCTCTTTGGTTGAGCAAGGTTGAGTAACAATGGCGTAGAGCATAAAACACTTCAAAAAATTATACCTGGTATTCTGACTCATATGAAGTTAAAGAGGCTCATTTAATTTTGTGAATAGAGAGGAACTAGGATGCTTATGTGCGTAGACTTTTGTTGCCAAACTGCTTCATCACTAGAAATTTTGTTCCCTTTTTGACCTCACCTAGATTAGTGGAAGTGAGAGTGAAACTTTGTTGCTCTTTGACCCACAATGGGTGAACTGAAAAAGAAAAAAAGGACCTTATATTAAAAAAAACTAGTGTTAAAATTTTCTACCTCTGTCTGTTTTTCACTGAGGTTTCTTTGAAGTTTATTCAGGTAGAAACAAATTGTGTTCTACCAACCGTGTAAATGAAAAGGCACAGAGCTGCAGTAAGAACAAGCCTCAAGTTTGAATTTGAAATTGTTTTCTCTGCAAGTGTTGAGATAAATCTCCCAAGGCGACAAGCTGGAGCTGTCCGAGCTTGTTCACCACCTGTGGATACTGTGTGCATGTGCTGTATGTTGAATTATGCAGCACGCATGTATCACCCTGCACTCGTGTGCTGTACGTTCAGGTCCTGTTCTGATTCAGATCAATCAGAAAATACCTGCTTCGCATCAGGCGTCGGGTGTTTATCTCCATACAGGACTGCAGACGGGAAAAGCTGGCGAGTGCTTTCCCCTCTCGTAAGGAGATTACATCGTGGTTCTGGCCTGCTCTCATTTATTCAACAAGGAAAAGCTGATTTCATGCTCCAATGTTTGAGAAGCTGAAATGTCTGGCTGTGTCAGCTCTTTGGGTAAAGCAGTTCAATATTCTGCTGTTGGAAAAACTTAAGTACACAAACACATGAACTTGTCAGACGTTGGATTTTGAGGATTGATTTTGCACAGCTGTTTGTAGCTTCCTTTAAGCTCATCTGCACTTCAGTCTTTCCACTCTAAAACCAAGTAGAAGCCCTCAAAAGTATTCAAACAAAATATTGCCGGCTGTATAATGAGTGGACGTAACGACGTTCGGCTCAAACTGAAGCCTCCAGCAGATGCCCCGCCCCCTGGTGTCTGGCTGCAGTATAGGTCATAAGCCCCGCCTCCCCATGTATTCCAGATATGAGCCGGGAAAACTTAAAAAAATTACAATACCTGGTAGAAACGTTTCTCTCATCTTTACGCTAAAATAGTATGACGATGTCATTTGGCTGCATGGTGTTCAGGTGTTTTTTTTTCCTGAGAAGTTGGTTTCTCATTAGTTATTGGACGTTAAAAACCGTGTTATAAGTTTCGTTTTACGATAGTTGACAGCTGCTGTTCGTGAGTAGTTTTTACCGGGGAAATAAGAAACTTCGGGAAAGAGCCAAAAGGAGACTAAACCTTCTGAAGAAGAAGAAGAAATAAATATTTTTATTTCTCTTTTTTACTGGGCTCCACCGGAAATTCTCTACTGCGCAGACTCTGGCTGCACAATGGCGGCTAGAGAAACGGGGATTTTTGCTTCAAAAACGTAGAACGGTGACAGGCGGAAGCACGCTGTCCATTCTATATACAGTCATTGGCTGTAACACATTTGTGGATCTTTTGTAGCAGTACAGATCTCTTAAATGTTCTTCTAATCATCAGGCTCTTTTTTGCTCATTGGGTTCTAGGGATGGGGATCAGGAACCGCTACCTAATCAATAAGAAATGGTTCAATCCATCGACATTGGCCCTTTTGCTTTAAGATTCCCTTATCGATTCTTTACTTTGTGCCAGAGTGGACTGACTTTATGTTGATTATTCTGCCCCAGCGAGCTTGGCTCAGTAGACTCTGATTCAGGATTTCCTGCTTAAAGTTTTACCAAAGAAACTGTAAAACTGAACAGACAAAGAAATGTGCATTGCCCCCTCACAAAACTTTCATATACAGCACATTCAACATGTTATACCGAGAAAAATATAGAAAACATAGCTCTAGCTTGATGCTAACTTATATTGGAAATTGCAGTGACATACTCGCGGTTAGTATAAATCAATATAACTTTAGTTTTCAAACAGAATTTTAACTTTCATTACAGAAACAATAACACAATAACTGATCACAATAACTTTTTGTAAACAATACTTACAACCCAAAAAATGTCATAATACAACAGGTAAATGTTAACCAAACAGGAGGTAAGGCTCAAGGTTGACTTCAGCATAACTACGGCAAGCTCAAGGTGTCAAACAACCCAAAGCATTGTCTACTTCAGTCAACAACACAACTAAAACAATGCATCAATGTCACCTGATTTTTACTTATTTTTATCTATTCATTTAAACCAAGAAATATCTGTATATATATTTATCTTAAAACTCAACATAATGTTGTTGACACATTGAAGCTACTTTCTGTACACAGAAAATTCACTGGAGGAATTGGTAGGGAAATGATAAAGAATTGGATCGATAAGTCGAATTGATAAGGGCGTTGGTATCAATAAAATCCTATCAATACCCAGCCCTATTGGGTTCACTCTGGCTCCTTTTTTTTTTTTTTACATAAATCTATTTGTTAAACTGCAAGGAAAGACACACTTTTTACTTTTCCTTTTTAATAAAAATCAGTGTTATTGAATGACATCCCCAACTGGCACTTGAGGGCTGACCCACTAAAGCTGTTGTTTCAACCAGCCAGCTTTTTCTCTCTCTGGACTTGTTTCTGAGTGAAGTCCAGCTGAAACAGAGAACATGAACAACCACACATGTTTTTGAAGAGTTTCTTTTCTTAGGAAAGCTGGCCCTTCACAAACCCCTGCCCCGCTGCAGACCTTAGATCCAGAGAGGATCTGGCGTTGCTGTCGTGTCTTATCTCTCACGGAGCCACACCTCCATGTAAAAATGCAAAAGTCTGGAGGAACTTGAAGCCAGCTGGCTGGAGATGAGCTCTTGTGGTTTTTCGTCATCATCTAACTCAGGCAGAGCTGTCCTGCAGTTGCTCACTCATGAAGAAACTATTTTTTCAAAGTTAAACATCAGTTTTTGCAACACATTGTCTTGAGATCTGAACTTTGGTAGATTATTTACATGCTGGGATAGCTTTTAAATGTGCATTTATGCTGCAAAAAGACTTCTTGTTTTACCTTTTAGTTTTTATTTATGGAAAACAGGAAGTACAGGGTGTTCAAGTCCGTGCTCACAACACAGCTACTGCCTGTCCTCTCGTAACCTCGTCGTATCATATTCTTACGTGTCACAGCGTCTCCTCTGTGCCATTTCCTCCATATCCCTGAAATACCAGACGGGGGTCAAGAGGACCAAGGAACGTGGGGGAATAAATTCAACAGGCCCCTTTCCAGGAATGTGTCATGGTGCTACAACCTGCAACAACAGGCCACACTGTGTTCAGGGTGGGCTCAGGCTGTTATTTACAATGAGAGGGATTCAGTCTTTTTGTTTGAGGGGTAGTTTAGGGTTGTGGTTGTTTCTATCTGGGCTGGCACTCCTTAAATAAACCATTAGATCGCCTACTGGGTCGCACAATTGCTGCAGGACTTCTGGTTGTACTTTTCACTGAGGCTTTTAAGCTCTTCAGAGAGCGATGAGGTCACTTTCAGCAAACTTGGATGCAAATGATGCTGGTTTGTTGTCGGACACTCTGAATGTCCTTGTGTCTGTGTTCTTCAGCACAGAAACAGTAAATCAGGCAGCGCTTTTTGGCACAAACACTGATCTGCTTTCATGGTCCCAATGTGCACCCGAGCTAGCTGACCCAACGATCATGCATGCATGGGTGATAAATAATCAGTTTTTTCAATAATCAAAGGATTACAGGGAAGAAATATCTTTGTTGCCGTTCTATTCTGCGTATACTTTACAAAGGTTTTGACACACAGGCATAGCTTTGTATAACCCCAATTCCAATGAAGTTGAAGTGTTAAAAAATGTAAATGAAAACAGACCACAATAATTTGCTTATTCTTGAGAGTTGATCAAAGGAAAGGTGATGTAACCATAGACTGTATAATGAGTGGACGTAACGATGTTCGGCTCAAACTGAAGCCTCCAGCAGATGCCCCGCCCCCTGGTGTCTGGCTGCAGTACAGGTCATAAGCCCCGCCTCCCCATGTATTCCAGATATGAGCCGAGAAAACTTAAAAAAATTACGATACTCTCGTAGAAACGTTTCTCTCATCCTTACGCTAAGGTAGTATGACGATGTCATCTGGCTGCATGGTGTTCGGGTGTTTTTTTATCTGAGAAGTTAGTTTCTCATTAGTTATTGGACGTTAAAAACCGCGATATAAGTTTCGTTTTACGATAGTTGACAGCTGCCGTTTGTGAGTAGTTTTTACCGGGAATATAAGAAACTTCGGGAAAGAGAGCCAAAAGGAGACTAAACCTTCTGAAGAAGAAGAAATAAATATTTTTATTTCTCTTTATTACTTGGCTTCACCGGAAATTCTCTACTGCGCAGACTCTGGCTGCACAATGGCGGCTAGAGAAACAGGGTTTTTTTGGCTTCAAAAATGTAGAACGGTGACAGGGGGAGCCAGGCTGTCCATTCTGTATACAGTCATTGGTTGCTGCTTGGATGTAACACAGTGGAGAACATGACCCTGTCCCTGCTTTTTAGAAACTTAGTAGGCATCAAATTCAAAATGAGGGAATGTTTGCTAAAAATAATTAAGTTTATCAGTTTGAACAATTAACATCTTGGTTTTTATTTCTGGTTTGTGAAAAGTTAAAACAGCCTTTCACACCACATCAAACTTCATCTTGAATAAAATGGTAAGATGCTCCTCTTTCTGAGCCGAGACAAAATATGTGTCTCTGTTTTAGTTTTGGTTTGATTTAAGAAAAACTGTACACCCACACCCAAAGTGGTACATTCCAGCTAAATGACTATAATTGTAAACGCTCAAAGTGGGTCAGAGAAAACAGCCTGCAAACTTTCAGTCCTTTCTGTTCGACCTAAGTAATCTAGAATATGAGTTTATCCGCCTGTTTTATTTCTGAAGGTTTATTTTTAGGCAAGGTTAACACAACTTTTTGTTGCTAAATCTCAGGGGAAACCTGAGTTCTCAATGACTTCATGAGTGTTTTAAAAGCCACTTCACACTCCGTCTCTAATCACTTCCACTGTTTGTTAATGCCACACAGCTTGGCTCATCTTCACTGGTATGCATTCGTCACAGAAAACCTCAAATATTCTGACGCAGCTATTTTTTGTTGCGCAAGAAAATCACTGAGAATAATTACTCAGACAGATGTGTGAAGATTTAACTGTTATTCCTTTAAGCATGTAACCTGGCATTTTGTTCTGGAAGTATGTTACAGGTGTTGATGTCTCACTTCCTCTTGGATGTGGCTTTGCATCTCCTTGGCTGTAAGCCCAAACCGTGCTTCTGTTTAAAACATTATTGTGGCAACAACAGAAGTCGACCTCTGTTTCATCAGTAGGGGGTGAAATGATTTTCTTCACCCGAAGCAGATTCCTGTACGAGTTATTATTACACTTGCAGTCAAGGTGCCAATTAGTGGTTAAGATTGTCTCCTCAAGCCTTTGGTGAGAAAGTGCTGCACAAAGGAATGTGCATGCACCTGTGGAGTACAATAGTGTGTGTAAAAGTGAAAGTGTAGTCGAGTTTCTTTCAACCTGGAATCAGAGGCTAAGCTGGTCTGAGAGCTGCACTGTTAACAGAGAGTCTCTGTAAGGTGATATGTTCCTGTGTTAGTGCTTTGCTCTTTGCTGTGAAGTGGCTAAAAGTCCTTACAGGTCATGTAACTTTAGCAACTGTGACGACTTTCTACGTGATCTGCAAAGGTCTCACTTCTAGATATATGCCCGATCATAATTCACAACTAAAAATTGATTCATCTATGATAGGTGATGTCTAAATGCTATTTCTCAGTTTCTAAATTGGGTCTGACTGGACCGGGTTGACTTACGTCCTGTGAAGTTTCCATGACAAAATCATGCCAGCTGATGAAGTTTCACAGTGAGAGGAGAGATTATGAGCTTGAGACAAAAACACAAGCTAAGGACTAATAAACAAGCTAAAGGCTAAAGGCTAAAGGGTAAAACACATAGACTGTATAATGAGTGGACGTAACGACGTTCGGCTCAAACTGAAGCTTCCAGCAGATGCCCCGCCCCCTGGTATCTGGCTGCAGTATAGGTCATAAGCCCCGCCCCCTGGTGTCTGGCTGCAGTATAGGTCATAAGCCCCGCCTCCCCATGTATTCCAGATATGAGCCGGGAAAACTTAAAAAAATTACGATACCTGGTAGAAACGTTTCTCTCATCTTTACGCTAAGGTAGTATGACGATGTCATCTGGCTGCATGGTGTTCAGGTGTTTTTTTTTCTGAGAAGTTAGTTTCTCATTAGTTATTGGACGTTAAAAACCGCGATATAAGTTTCGTTTTACGATAGTTGACAGCTGCTGTTCATGAGTAGTTTTTACCGGGAATATTAGAAACTTCAGGAAAGACAACCAAAAGGAGACTAAACTTTCAGAAGAAGAAGAAATAAATATTTTTATTTCTCTATTTTACTTGGCTCCACCGGAAATTCTCTACTGTGCAGACTCTGGCTGCACAATGGCGGCTAGAGAAACGGGTTTTTTTGGCTTCAAAAACGTAGAACAGTGACAGGCGGTAGCACGCTGTCCATTCTATATACGGTCATTGGCTAAAACACAAGCTGACAGCTGAAGATACAAGATAGAGGCTAGTAGAGAGTAATAGAGATAGAGTCAAGTTCTTTGTGAAAATTTTGATTCCAACCCACATGCAGCAGTTATTCTGCTGTGATCTGTTCAAACCTGAGAGTCGATCTATAAAATGAAGAGCCAGGTTACGTTTGCCCTGCTTGATGTGTTTGGGGTTGGTAGATGAGCACTGGTAGGACATAACCGAGATTCACTAGCGTTGATATTACAGACACGTCTTAGAGCACTGAGCTGTGAGTAGCGCTAAATGTAGCAGACTAAACTATGTTACAACTATGCTCTGTCATTCAAACCCAGCACAAAAAAAGTTGTATTTGTTTGGCTATTTATTTGTTTCAGCAATGCTTCTTGGAAATAAATCTTTTACTGCTGTAAAGCTTGTTTGTTTCCCTTTTAAATGGAGCCACATTTGTTAGGAACATGCATACATGGTATAAGAAGCAGGGCTGAGTATGTGGGTTGTACCCATGAAAAGTTTGCCATACGTCTTCTGTCTTATTGGCACTTTTGAAGAAGTGTTTCATTTCTCTTCCTAAAGTTTTCATTTTGAAAGTGTTACATTTACATTTTAGCAGTGAAAGCTCTACTCTATAGTTGTGTGAAACCAGCATCTGGTGTCCATGTTGGACTCCACAGAAGAACAAAGAGAAAGAGCTCTCACAGACTGAATCTGCAGAACATGTGTTCACTCTAAACCTTTAATGTGGGACTATACATTTTGTTCTTATAGCTTGAAACCTGAAACATGAAGACAGATTTAAAAAAAAAAAATGGGTCTCCTTGTTATTGTCTGTCCTTGTTGAGAACTGGACTCGTGGCTACAATAACTGCACGCCTCCCAACAGGAATTAGTGACTCATTTATTTGGAACATTCTGGAAACTTTGAATGTTGTTGGGCTGATGTGTAACTCAGTGCAGAAACACAAGAGCACACACAAACTGTTGACTCAGGGTAATATGAAGCCCATGTTTATTGTTATGTGTGATTTAAGAGTAGGAAGGACTCCTGTTTAGTCTTTTGTTGTCTTTTAAAGTTATATTTTGGGCATTTTGCCTTTGTTTTGTTCCTAGAAAGAGAGTTTGGACAGGGGGAAATGTGCACTGAATTATGTCAGGATCAGGTATTGGACGTTATGCAACAATGGCTGGCCTCTGTACATAGGGCACCTGCCGACTCTTGGACAGTCTTAAGTTTCCACTTTCAGTCTAATGCCAACATGAAAGCAAAGATTGTGCCAGTTGGATTGGACAGACACACTAACAAAAGGGGAGTAGTCACATGTTTCTAGATTGGTTTCAGTAGAGTTAGATACGAAAAGCAAAATGTAAAAACAGTTAACCATGAATTTTAGAAGTTCTCTTTTCTTAATGTTCATTCGGTATCAATTTATTCATACTCCAAAGAGGAATAACTGCCAAAAAAGCTATCTAACCCCCCCCCCTCCCCTGTTTTTAAGTGATGTGTTTTCTGTTGTTTCTTGCAGGTAACAGAAGGACACACGATGAGGAAGTTCCTGTCTTCTGTCCTTTGGGCTCTGCTCGTCTTCTGCTGCTGCTGCTGCTGGACAGTTCAAGCTGAAGTCTTCACTTCAATAAGTAAGTAAAAAAAAAATCTCTTGATTGTTTCCCATCTTTTTTTTTTTTTACATAAATGATGCTTCCAACTTTTGGTTAGTATGAGTTTCTTTGGTTTGGTACAACTATTTTTACAAGTCAAAAAGTTTTACTGCAGACAGCGTCATCATCATTTTTTACTTTACCCCAGGAGACTGTAAAGATAAAGCTAGTGTGCTGAATGATGGTAACTTGAGAGAAACTCATCAGTCTGACGTGACCACATCCCAAACTCAGCAACTCTTACATCAAAACGAGTGCACTGTATGAAAATGTAGCTCCAGATGGAGAGGATGCACTGCAAAAACGGAAATCTAAGCAAGTCATTATGTCTTATTTGTAGTAAAAATTGTCTTATTGTTCTTAATTTGAGCCATATTCACAAGACCAGGTCATAAAATGTCTTATTTCAAGTTTTTTAAGACAAAAATGAGGTGTAAATTGCTTGTAACAAGTCAAAAAAAATCTGCCAATGGGATAAGACGAATTCGCCCGGGAAGTTTCTTGAAATTAGAAAGATGTCTCAAAACAAGAATCTTTTATCTTATCCCATTGGCAGATTTTTTTTACTTGTTACAAGCAATTGATGTGAGACATTTTTATGACCTGGTCTAGTAAATGTGGCTCAAATCAAGAATAGTGAGACAAATTTTACTAAAAATGAGACAGAATGACTTGCTTAGATTTCAGTTTTTGCAGTGTGAAATTGGTTCTGTATATGGTGGCCCTGAAGTGCAATTCTCAACGGCAAACCGGAAAACACAGCCAGCATCCAAGTTTACAATTTTTTGGCATTATAACATAGCATTATATGATTTAATAACAGTCTGATGAGATGCCACATGACTTATGTTTGTGATGTAAAGTGTGGGCCGGTCTGAGGTGTTTAAACTCCAGGCCCCACTCTGGCTCTGCCTTCAGCTGAAAAACACGCTGACTGTGTTCAAGTAAGTCGCTAAATCTGTTTTACAACCGAGGTTTAACTTTCAGTGGACCACATTTATGCCTCTTAAGTGTTTTTGGGTTGTCTCAAAATAAACTGTATGGGTAAACATAATAAACTTTACTGGCTTCTGTCACTTCCTCCATTCATGACCTGTTTTTATGCCAAAGGAAATGCAAACATTCCTGGGCACAAAACTTTCCTCTTCTCCACATGTGGCACTCGGGGAGTTTCTCTAAATGGGAGCCTCAGCTGAGCATATGACATCTCAGATCAACGTTAATAAAATTTAAATAAGCTTACTCGGAGTGGTCTGACCTCTAAAGGTGCTGCAGAGCATTTCTTTTTCTGGTCTCTTTTATGTAGTTTTTCAAAGCACACATGTCAGATTTAGATGGGTGAAGCAATATTGTCTCTCAGAGTCAAGGACTTCAGGAAACCCTCAAGAAGTCTGTGAGTCCTGCAGACTTTCCTGTGAGATTTTTACTTTATTTTAAATATGTTGTTGCGACACTGCTTCTTGAAAATAAATCTTATAAAGTTGCAAGGAACATGTATTTCTCACATGAGCAGCAGAGCCGTTCATTGTGGGGTTTTGCCCAGGAAAGAATTTGATAAGTATCTGCTGAAAGTTCTATTGTTAAAATTGGATATATAATTTTATTTCTCCAATTTAAACCCTCATGAACTCACTGATTCCTACTCTAAATTCCTGACATCATTGACTTCACTGAAGGTTCAGTGTTTGGGTTTTAACTCTTTGTCTGATCTGGATGGTTCAGTGACATAATGTGCTTGTAAAACACAGACTAGAAGAAGACTCCAAGTCAGTAGACATGGCTGTGAGCAATCATTATTTTATAAAACCTCATAAAACTCTGTGTGAGAAAGGAAGAAATGCCTTTTATTAGACATTTGAGACTGACACAGTGAGCTTTGTTGGGAAACACTGACAGCAAACATAACTTCTGTTTGCTAAAAAGAAAAAAAAGAAAAGTAACAGTGGGTGAAATATAGACTGACATGCAGATTTTATCTTATGTTATGTAAAAGTTGCTAAATTTAGGTTTGAGTAATTGATTGTGGTTCAGTTGTTGTAGCTTCAGCAGAAGTAAATCATGACAATTTGTCTAAAAATAGAATTGAGCTCTGCTCTATGCATTGAGGCCAACTGTATGCAAAAACAACAGTGATGTAAGTGGATGGTAATGTCTGTCAAGAGCTCCTTGTTTTTGTGTTTTTATAGCATATCAAATCTGACATAAAACATAAACACTTGGGAATGTGCAGACATTTTTTTACCTCTTCTGTTTTTACTGGAGACTTTCTGTCTGCATATTCTCATTCAAACTGAGAGAAGTGGAGCTGGTAAGTTTAACTCTTTTTTGTTTTTGTTCATAATTCTCACCTTTTCAGCGCCATGTTTGCTCTGCTTACTGTCCATTTCCTTGTGTTTGTACTCGTATTAACATTTCTGACTCCGGGGCAAGTGATTCACAAGAACTGCTGTTGTTTTCCAGCTTGCATCACATCACTCAGCAGGAAATAAGAGCAAAACTTCAGTCACATTGATTTAATACACTTGGCTCATCAGTTATGCTGCTGAAATCTTATGACTTCACCTCCAGAGGGACCTATGGGAATTCATCACAAAGAAGTCTTTCCACAGAATAAGCCGTTCATGCTGCTCAACAGTAGAACTCTCAAAGCACCGTGAATCATTGCAACACTAAAATTAAAAGAGCAATACTATTAAAACATGGCACCATGGATTCAGGAGGATGATTTCTTTTCATCTTGCTTTGAGTCTTTAGCAAACATCACTGGAAGCACATTGAGTGTTTTGCAGGAAAATGCAATGCCTGTGCCTTTTTTGTGTTGTGAAAGTGATTCATGACAATTCTTTGTTTTCTGTGTCTCCCCCTGCAGGCCAGATGACTGACCTGCTGTACACAGAGAAAGAGCTGGTCCAGTCTCTGAGGGATTACATAAAAGCAGAGGAGTCCAAACTTGCTGCTGTCAAAAGGTTCAACTTTTGGGATTTATTACCAAATTAACTTCATAATAACAACGTCATCAATTGTTCTTTTATGATTACTTTCATCTGTTTGGTACGTATTTCATTTTAGAGTAGAAATCCTTGTAATTATATGAATATTATTTTTCTGGTTAATAGAAGTGTTTCAGCCCTTCGTTAACAGAACATTTCTTTTACTTTTGCTTGTTATGACACCATGACTCACATGAAAAACGAGTGCAGTGTTTTTGTAATCTTTATCTGTGCAATGAGAGTTTTTGCAGTTGTAATAAAGCTTCATTTCTCTCTTAGTTGGGCCAACAAGCTCGATGCTCTCACCAAAGTGTCGACCTCTGATCCAGAAAACTACCTAGCCCACCCTGTGAATGCTTACAAACTGATGAAGAGGCTCAACACGGAGTGGTCTGAGCTGGAGACTCTGGTGCTTCAAAACCCCTCTGATGGTAAGAAAGGGAAAGGAGTCAGGTTTCTTCGATGAGATCGCCATGTTACGACTCATTATTCAAACACAAACCCTTGTCTTACTTATGTTGTGGAGAACTTTATTCCTAACAGATTTTTGCCACATGCTGCCTCACGTCTGTTGAGTGGATGCAGACATTCGCTGCAGTAATAGACACAGTGCCTGCCTTTGTCTGACAGCTGTTCATGAGCTATTTTCAACCTCATTGGAGTTGATTTTTGAATGTGAATTGATTTCTTTGCACTATTTTAATACTGCTTTGGAAAAAAAATCTCCATCCATCTCCAATCTTACTGCTGACTCCACAACTAAATATATCCTACATCATGTCGTCTATATTTGAATGGCAGCATTTATCCCCTCCTCTCTCAGAGCAAGTGGCAATTACAGAATCCAGAGCGGATGTGAACCGAGTGATTACAGCTCTGACTGCAAAGCTGCTCTGCTCTGATACTTTTCTCCCCAAACTGAACAGAGAGGGAACAGTGATCGTCATGTTTCAGAAACAGCTGTTCCTTATCACTGCATAGTTTGGCTGTGTTCTCATTTTTATGGTTTTAAGCTGCGTTTGTGCAAGTTTGGACAGAGGAAAGAGCATCTGTCTAAGCCAGATAAATTAAGCATGAATCGCACGCCGTGCAAATGAATCTGTACACGTGGTGAAAGGAAGGAAGGAAGAGAGTTAGAAGATCTGGATTTGAAGCCTTACACAATTTGTGCTTTTGAATCTAAAACAGGTCATGTCTGTGATTAATGTTGATCTGTAGTAAAAATATTTTTTGGGGGGGTTGAGGTGTTGGTCTGCCTCGTAAGCTCAGTTGTCATGATTTTGATTCACTTTGTGGCAATTTTCCAAGCTTGTTTATGCTGCTGCGCAAGCTCTTTTTTCATCTTTTTTTAATGATGTGCTTGTTAAACGCCACTGCTGCGTCATGCTGCTGTTGCATGACTGTGTTGTGCTCACTGTTATGGCCATTTAACTTCTTTCTCTGTTTAGTTTATATTAGAGGTGGGACTCGAGAACCAGTTTCTGTTAAGAATGGATAAGAAATGGTAAATGAGAAGATAACTAGGCACAGACACAAATGTAGAGCAGCACGGCCTGTTATTTTTAAGCCCTGTGGAGGTCTGCTACATCTCTTTGCAACTCTCATTAGCATGCAGATGGTGCGTTCAGGAGTGTTGGAATTTTCCATTACTGAGGTTAGAATGCCTCAAGTTAAACACAATACAGAACAGACTTGAAAATGACTCAAAGAAAGATAGAGGAAACTTTTAATCAATAATGAGGGAAACTAATGTATGAGTATGTTATTACTCTTCATTTTGATTTTCTTATTTCATCTTTATAGAAAATCTCACAAAACTATAACCACACAGTCATCATATGCAGCTGGGAGACCTGTATGTTTTGCTACAAAGAGAAAAGTGACAAGTTTGCACCCATGACACATTCATAAAACACTTTTTCTTTAGGCCTTGATTGGTTCAAGTTTTTGTCTTTTCCTGTTTTTACTTTGACCAAACAACTATCCTCAAAACACTTTAATACGAACAGTTAGAGGAAGAACTAACACAACAAGAAACAGCTGTTAAGTTTGTGCTTGATGCCATCTCGGGGTTTATCTAGATGAGTTCCTTTTGTAAAACTTGATGACATGAAGTAATTCTCCGTCTGTAGCGTCTGCCATGACTCAATCTTACTTTTTCTTTCTTTATCTCCAGGCTTCATATCCAACATGTCCACACACAGACAGTACTTCCCAGATCAGGAAGATGAGACGGGTGCAGCCAAGGCGTTGATGCGTCTTCAGGACACGTATCAACTGGATTCTGAAGCTTTCTCCAGAGGAAAGCTGCCAGGTAAACAAGGAGAAGGAGCGAGATTATATAAAGAGGTGTAGAGCTGTGTGTGTGTGTGTGTATTTATTCAAGGGAGAGAGGAAGGCAAACTGAGCCCCCACCCTTTCTGATTTGAACTGGTCTGTTTGTGTGTTTATACCAACTTGCTATGAAAAGGAGGCTGGGGCCTTTTTCATAGTCTACATTTTTGTGAAACAAGGTCATGCTAACAGGTCGTCACTTCCTCAAAAGTTAGAGCCACAGTTTTAAGTCAATAAGAAGCTTTTTTTTGCTACTTAGGGCTACTATTTGCCCATTTTTGTCATTTTTTATTCATATTTTGCTGTTTTTGGTCTATTTTTTGCTTCTTTCTGACTATTTTACAAAGTTTCTCCCAATTTCTACCACCTGAAACACATTTTAATTGCAACTTCTTGCCATTTCTGCCATTTTTCATCACTCAGATTGTTTTATTTGCAAATGTAGTTTTCAGCATTTTGTCTCTTTGGTTGAGCAGGGTTGAGTAACAGATGTAGAGCATAAAAACATCCACTGCTAAAAAATGTTATCCATTATTCTGACACATTTGAGACATAAGAAATATTGCACTGTCTGAGATTACAATATTGTTGCAGGCCATATTGTGATTTAAATCTAATTTGCAACCAATTTCCCAGCCCTGATAAGTACCATCAAATGTTTGCAAGTAGGAATAAATTATGACATTATAATTTAATGTCAAATGTGGCTAAAGTTTGGTAAATACGTGATAAAGTAATAATAATTTTAGAAGAATCAACAACATCATTCAGTATTTCACTCCCCCAGGTTTGCATTCCCAAGCCCTGCTGACAGTGGACGACTGCTTCGACATGGGGAAAACAGCCTACAATGACGCGGACTATTACCACGCCGTGCTGTGGTTACAGCAGGCCTTGAAGCAGCTGGACGCCGGGGAGGAAGCTGTGGTTCCCAAGTCAGACATTTTGGATTACCTCAGCTATTCTGTTTACCAAATGGGAGACTTACCTCGGGCCATTGAGCTGACACGCAGGCTTGTAGCTATCGGTGAGAGTCAGAATATACAATATGTAAGCGCCCAGATAAGAGTATCATTAATTGTTTATCATACCACATCAACTCAGCATCCCTAAGTTTACCCTCTGCATCATAAATTAAGATCATGGTCTCAGTTAAAACAGAAGCTTTGAAATGTAAAAGAGGATCTAGTGAACCCCAATTTTTTAACCAGTGTTGCCTCTATTCTGGGTTAATTGATAGTTTCTCTCCACTCTCTCCTCTCTATCTGCAGTGATGCTCGTCGCTTGAATGCAGGGTGTAGTCATCCACTGTAACAGCCTGTGGTTTTGTTATTTTAGTCTCTGCTTTAAGAGCTGTGTTGACAGCTGCAGGCCATCTTTTCAGGGCGGTTCACGTGTGTGTGACGGTTTGAAATGGCTTAGGAGGAGCATTTGTGAAAGACATAGACTCAATTGGTGCTATTGATGCTATAGAGGATACAGCTCACCCATTGATGGTTTAACAGTAAAAGCTCAATTATGAGGGGTTCTCATTGTTAGAAGAAGCATTGTCCCGATTAAACACATAAGCATAACTGGAAATACAGAAAAGAGAAGAACAGGTGTGTATTTTTTTCTGATTAAATAAAAGGGAAAGGTAAGTCATTCAAAAACAGCTATGTTGGAAGTAAAAGTAGATTTTAAGTTACAAAAGTCACATAGTTTTTGCAGAAATATTATTGTATTAAATGCCATTTTCCCCAATCATTTAAACGGTTATTTTATTCCTTGTAAAACTTATAGTATTTAATCAATGGACCCATAAATCAGTTAATCTCTAGCAAATTTACATTGACATTGAATGGTTTTCACTCTTGCCATCAAGCAGGATAAGATTTCTGTTTTGTATTGAATTTATTGATATATTCATGTTTACTCAACAAGCAGATTAATTCATCTGAACCAACTTGGTTGGTTAATAACTGCAGGGTATTAGGTACTGAAGGGAAAAAGAGTGCACATACTCATTTGTGGTTTTTATTGAGTCCAGGTTTCCGTGGTTTGACTCCCTGGTAGATAATTTAGTTTAATTTACCTCCAGCTGACTCTGCAGGAATAAACTTAACTAAATTAGTTCTTACATGATGATTTGTTTTCTGCTGATTCTGTTTTTTATTTACTCGAGGAAGCTTTTGCTCTCACATGAAAAGTGTTTTTCTTCAGTGGTTTTAGTGCATTTCCACAAAACTCCACAAGAGGGGAGTGTTCTCTCCCCCATATAATAGTGTTAATCTTTTAGTATTAACAGTACAGAGCTTAAGGAGAAATTTAAACATAAAATAAATCAAACTTAAGTTACTGCTCCAGCACAGTGTATGAAGATGTAGATTAAATCAAAGAGCTGAATAGGAAGAGAAAAAAAGCATCAAAATATGAAACATAAAGGTAGATACTGCTGGTGGTGTATCATTATCCTTTTGTACCTGGATAATTTTTACTGTTTGATTTATTGTGGGGTAAGTTTAATCCCCTTTAACTGCTGTTGGGTAGATTTATGAATTTTAATGCATCACATTTTATTCGGTGGTAGAATTTTGTAATTATTTGAATGTATTTTTGTGAGAAGGAAACATTTTTGAACGAAGCTCTGTTTGATTGAACCATCTCTCCCAGCTCTGCTCTCAGCCCCTTAAAGTGTTTTCTTGTACTTACAGACTCCAGCCACGAGAGGGCAGGAGGGAACCTCCGTTATTTTGAACGGCTGCTCACCAAACAGCTCAATGAGATGAACCAAGAATACCAACCAGCCTCTGAGGAGCCCATCCAGCTAGGGACCTACAGCAGACCTAAAGACCACCTGCCTGAGAGAGAGACTTACGAGGCTCTCTGCAGGGGGGAGGGGCTGCAAATGGTGAGAAACAACAGCATATGTAACATAATAATAATAATAATAAATTTTATTTGTATAGCGCTTTTCAGAACTCAAAGACACTTTACAATTTAAAAGTAATACATAAATACATACATCAATTAAAACAGTTCTGACTAAAACAACAGTGCAATTACGGGTTAAAAGCCAACATAAAAAGGTGAGTTTTTAACAGAGATTTGAAGGATGATGGATCGGAGTAGTTTTGAATATAAGTGGGGAGTGAGTTCCATCCATGTTATTATTGAGTCAAAAAGTTCTCCAAAGTTTCATGTAAGGGATATTATTGTATCCTGTTTGAGTATGAATGAGTTCAACTTTGACCAAAGATTCATATTTCCATCAATTCTGTTTTTTTTTTGTTTTTTTTTTCAGAACGAAGCCAAGCGCAGTCGATTGTTCTGTCGCTACCAGGACGGTAACAGGAACCCACATCTCCTTCTGAAACCCGCGAAAGAGGAAGACGAGTGGGATAGCCCTCACATCGTTCGCTACCTGGAGGTGCTTTCAGACGAGGAGATTGAGAAGATCAAGGAGCTGGCCAGACCCAGGGTGAGGCCAGAGAACGGGGAACTCCTTCACCCATGAGTTTCTCATATTACAGCAACAACAGAAGAAAGTCAATTGTGCAACTGATAAAACCTTCCCTGTGAAGCACATTCGAACACCAGGGGCAGAAAACTTTCCTTTAGTCTCCCATCCAGTTGTTCAAGTTGTATGAGGAATCATTCAGTTCTCAAGAGAAAGTAAAATCCCGTTTTTTTTATCCTGCCAAACATTTATTTTCCCTTCCCTTTGTCATGCTTGTTTTTTTCAGCTTGCCAGAGCAACTGTACGTGACCCGAAAACTGGTGTCCTGACTACAGCCAACTACAGAGTCTCTAAAAGGTGACTGATACAGGACAAATCTCTACTCGGGTGTCAAAACAGTTTCCAGTTGATGTTTAATTTTTCAGGCTTTTCAAAGACTCCAAAGCTTTGCCTTTAACCCAACATCACATTTTACAAATTATTCCACATAGTTTAATGATGCTCTGTGTTCTTGTTGCATGAATCTGAACCATTTTTATACATTTTCATGTCTTTTATTAAGTTTTCGTCCCAGGAGATAGGCTTTTAAACTTTAGATTTTCATGTCTCTAGTTTTGAACCAAACTTTTGTGCAGTAGAAATGGGAAAGCAAACAAACAAATAGTGTTGATTTGAGCGAGTGAGAAAGTATTTACCTGTATATAAAATATGTGGATTAAAGGCAAAGTTTACTCTTGTGACAGCCTGGAAGCTTTCAGGCCTTGATGCCATTAGTTTGTCAAAACATATAACCTTTTCTTTCCAGTTAAGGGGCCCCTGTTTTTAAATTGACAGGGTTTCCACTCATCCTAGAAAAGCTGGAGAATGATTGACTGTTCATGAAAAAATATGAAAAATGAGAGAAAAGGAAAAATGTCCCGGAAACAGTTATGTTATCATGGAATATCCTGACTTATTTATCCTCCCTATGCTTTATAAACAAATGCAACAAAAAGTGCACTTGTGTGTTAATGTGTGTCCATACTTTATGCTCGATGACCTACCTGCTTTTGTTTTTACAGTGCATGGTTGGAAGGTGAGGAAGACCCGATCATTGAGAGGGTCAACCAGAGGATACAAGCCATCACAGGCCTCACAGTGGACACGGCGGAGCTACTGCAGGTGACTTCACACTCGGGCTGAACAATTTATCGTTTTCTGATCGAAATCGCAATTTCAACTATTGTGATCATAGTTTTCCTGCTCCTGACCGACCCAGGATCTGTTGTGTCAGCTGTTTCACACACACACACACGTCTTGAGTGTAAGACTGTTGGGAAAAATCCTTTTTTTTCCTGTGATTGTTGAATTTTGTTTTAAATTTTGTATTTTACTTTATGTAACTTGACACAATTAAGAATATTTTGCACTACATTATTTTTAAAAGTTAAGAGTCAAAGATAGCTCTTTTTCTTCTTCAGCTTTTATAACTAAAAATACAATTTAAAAAGTCCGATTTAGAAATAACAAGAATAGATGTTAAACTCTGGGATTTGATAAAAGTAAAAATTCAACTTTTTATCTAAAAACCTTCCTTTAAATTTTTTTTTGCCTTTTATTCCATAATTTTGTATTTATTTCGTATAATTTTGACTAAAATCTTAGAGTTTTGACTTTTTACATCAAAATTTCAACTTTTTATCTCGAACATTGCCTTTATTTCAAAACGTAGACTTTTTATCTTAGACTTTTGTCATCTTCAAATTTTGACCTTAAATGAGAAAGTTTGGACTTTTTCCACATAGTGTCGAATTGATTTCTTAAACTCTAGAAGTTATTGACTTTTGTACTAGAATTTTGTCTTTGTTTCTCAAAATTTCCACTTTTCATATTAAAATATTGACCTTTTATCTCAAAGTCCCAAACAATTCTTACCTTCAGTTTTATTTTCATCCTTGCATTGGAGTAGTAGCTTTTGATGTTTCAAAGGTTTGATGTAATTTTCTGTCAAGTTTGTAAATGCTACTGTAAATTGTGAAAATTTTGATTTAAAGAAAACTGGCATCGAATTGAAATCGCTGTATCTGTTAGAAAAATTCGCAATTAGATCTTTTTCTAAAATCGTTCAGCCCTACTTCACACTGAGTTTACAACAGAAGTTTTTCAATTACGACTTCATTGTGGGTTTTGTGACATAATACTTTACCAGTATTTTCAACAATTGGGCGTAGAGTAGAGACCAATATGTTTATTTCAGGGCTGATTCCAATTACCAGATTTCAAGGAGGTCGATAACCAATATTTGTAGCTGATTTTTTTTTTTTAACACTTAAAGTTTATTTCAGTTTTTTCATTTATGAACAGCAAAGAAAGAAAAGAAAAGTAACATGAAAAAGAAAAAACAGATACAAGACAAAAAACATCAAAAACGTTGCCAGGTCTGAAATGTTCACAGTTGCCGAGGAGTTTAACAGTATTTTCATAAATTAATGTTCTGATGAAATGTCAAATGGTTCTGTTGTTTTCGTAAGTTGGAATGAGGAGCAGACACCCTCCACATCAACTATTCCAAAATAAAGTGTCAATTTTTCCCATCTTGAAATATACAAATCTCTTCTTAATCTTAATAAAAAAGTCATTTTTTCCATTTCATGAATTTCTTTTATAATTTCTATCCAATTTTGTATTGTGGGTGCTTCCGCCTGTAGCCATTTACGGGTGATAGCTTTCTTAGCAGCAATGATAAATATTTTTAAAAGATATTTAGTGTCTTTGCTTATATCATGTGGCAGGTCACCTAAATAAAGAAAAGTGAAATTTAACGGAACTGATATTCCCAGAATACGTTCCATGATTTTTAATATTTCTAGCCAAAACGGATGTAGAGTTGGACAACTCCAAAAAACATGGTGGTGGTCTGCTCCGTCACTTCCACAATTTTTCCAATAGGAATGACTTTTTGACACAGATGTAGCTGATTTTTATTTGCAGTGAAATTGAAAATACAGGCATAAAAACAGTGTCAAATTGATCTTTAGAAAAAGGCTGATGCTGATCATGGAGCGTCAATAGAGCACAATAGAGAACATTAGTACAACTTTAATTACTTTCAGCCAAGTTGTTCTGGACCAACACAGCCCTCTGACACCCCATTGATCAAAATGATTGTCAAAGGAGTGATTCTTTTGATTATATGTGATGAAATGTGCCTCATGTCCATGCTGTGTCAGAGTTAAACTTAAGGGGTGAAAAGTGCTTAAGCCTGTTGTGATTGGCTGGTGTAACCGCACCTTTAATGTAGCATGTGGTAGTTTAGGATTAACTTCCCTGAACGAGTAACACATTTTGGCGTATACATTTTTCATGAGTAATATTCTGTCTAGTTGTTTTTTTATGCTCATCATCCTGTCTTTGGTTTCCCAGGTCGCTAATTATGGAGTTGGGGGACAGTATGAGCCACATTATGACTTCTCAAGGGTAAGTTCACAGTGCTCCTGCAACTATGAGCTGAGTCAAAACTTAGCAGTAATAGGATGTGGCGAGGATCCAGTTAGGCCAGTTTACGGTGCCAAACGGCTTAAAGCACATTTCTTTATGGCAGACTGTCTAATTCTTTAAACGAAAAAGGAAATAAACCATGAATAGGGTTGTAATTTTCAATCTCCTGTAAGGGAAAGATTCAGATTCAAACATCTTGGATAAGGTAGTGGAATCCAGAAGCGAGAGATGCCTCAGCTCTCGACCATAAGTACTTAGAATATAGCATTCATGTACATGCAGACAAGCTGGGAGTATAATTATTAACAGTTACATAGTTTGAGGTAGTTTTAGATTAAAAACTCACTTTAAAACTGAAAACAAGAACTTTGAACTCAGTATAGTAAGAGTCTGAAGCCATTAACAGGTTTGTATTTTAGCCTGAAACTAAAAACTACTTGAGCTTCTTCATGAATAAAATGGTCTTATATTTTTATACCAGTTTATATTTGAAGCTCTGTTTATTCTGGTTAAGTTTTAATATGCAAAGCATTGTGTCTTCATTCCTCTTTCTTCCTTTACTTCTTGTGTTTTCTGACTTTTGATGATGATTTCCTGATTTTCCTGCCTCTCATCCATCAATCTGTGCTGGATCACACCGTTCAGTTCTGTCATATAAATGTTTTTCTTTTTGTGTCTAATGTTGGGAAACAAATCAACTAATCAATTTCCTTTGCTTCCAATATGTGCTTGGTCCAAAGGAAGATCCTGCCCTGAGCTCTGTGTGATGTTTGTTTGTTTTGTCTGCTTTTATTTTGGTCAATCTGTCTGACCAATCGCAATGCTAACGATGCTAAAGACATTGTTAGTATCTCTCTGCTGTAAACTGAAAACCATCACTGATTCTCTTCCCACCCTAAAGGTAAATCTGGTGCAATCAGTGTGGCATGGATTCATTAAAATAACTCCTTGAAATCATCTGCTTATAGCTGGAGCAGTGATTATCAGTGCTGTTCTGTAGTTTTTTGTTCTTAAGCACCAATACCTCAAGGTGCTGATTCCTCTGTGAAGTTGTGCCTCCTGCTTGTTGTTGCCCTCCCGTCTTTTCCCAGCGTGACTGAAATGTTTTTGGCTCAGGCTGTAAACCTAACTGGCATCCTGGCACCTGCTCAATCTGTTAGTGGATTATCTTAACTTTAAAGGACAAAGCTTTGTACTTTCTCTCATTAACAGTTGGCAGATGTTTTTGCTGAAGATCCAGCTACCAATCACCCATAATCTATTTACCTAAGCCCACTTTATCCTTCACAAATGAGGCTCATGGCTCCTCTTCCCTCACCTCAAACTAAACATTCACCCATTTGTGGGAAACTCAAGGATTCAAGGAGTTTTATTGTCATTCATCACTTGTACAACATGGATGGAGCGAAATTAGGTTACCCTGGTCAATCATAGAAATGAGAATAATTACATATATATACAAATATACGAATGAAAAAAGAGAATGAAAGAAGAACACAATCAACTAGCCTTTGTGATAAATAGATGGAATAATTATAATAATCTGTGCAAATATTGCAGTGTGCATTTGTCNGGGGGGGGGGGGGGGGGGGGGGGGGGGGGGGGGGGGGGGCTAAAGGGGGACCACTAGAGTTCAACAGTCTCACAGCTTCAGGAAAGAAGCTGTTCCTCAGTCTGGTAGTCCTGCTCTTGATGCTCCGCAGCCTCCTGCCTGAGGGGAGAGGGACAAACAGAGCATGTGCGGGATGGGTGGGGTCCTTCATGATGCAGGAGGCCCGTTTCCTGCATCTGGAGGAGTATATGTCCGTGGTGGTGGAAAGACTGCATCCCACAGTCCTCTGTGCTCTTCTTCTCTGTCACAGAGCAGCTGCCGTGCCACACAGTGATGCAGGAACACAAGATGCTCTCCTCTGCACACCTGTAGAACGGCGTCAGGACTCAGCTCCCTAGTCCGGCGCGCCTCAGCCTCCTGAGGATGCTTCAAACTCACAGGAGTCTGAAGCCTTTTAGTCTATTTTTACACCAAGTCCTGGATGTCTTTAACCTCAATCCTCGCTCTTTGACATCCATGACCTTTGTGCAGTTTTATTTATTTATATTTTTTTGTCACGTTGTCAAATTTCATATTCACATGTTGGAGAAATCATTGAATCTGTCTTTTAAGATCTCTAAAAAGCAGATCTTCTCAAGACTTGCTGAAACAATGAGGTCATCAAATGACACCCAACTGGTTCTTGACATAGACTGTATAACGAGTGGACGTAACAACGTTCAGCTCAAACTGAAGCCTCCAGCAGATGCCCCGCCCCCTGGTGTCTGGCTGCAGTATAGGTCATAAGCCCCGCCTCCCTATATATTCCAGATATGAGCCGGGAAAACTTTAAAAATTACAATACCTCGTAGAAACGTTTCTCTCATCCTTACGCTAAGGTAGTATGATGATGTCATCCGGCTGCATGGTGTTCAGGTGTTTTTTTTTCTGAGGAGTTAGTTTCTAATTAGTTATTGGACGTTAAAAACCGCGATATAAGTTTCGTTTAATGATAGTTGACAGCTGCCGTTCATGAGTAGTTTTTATTGGGGATGTAAGAAACTTCTGGAAAGAGCCAAAAGGAGACTAAACCTTCTGAAGAAGAAGAAATGAATATTTTTATTTCTCTTTTTTACTTGGCTCCACCGGAAATTCTCTACTGCGCAAACTCTGGCTGCACAATGACGGCTAGAGAAACGGGGTTTTTTGGCTTCAAAAACGTAGAACGGTGACAGGCGGAAGCACGCTGTCCATTCTATATACAGTCAATGGTTCATGACAGTTGGGTTGGGGGGGCGGGGGGTTGGCCTCAAACACTAAGGTCTGTCCATAGATCTGCCCCACTAGACCTTCACAGCTGGCCAGTCTGGGGAAAACCCAAAGACAGTCTGGCTATAGATCTCACCTCTCAAGCCCTTGACCTCATCTCATAATTATAGTTGATAAAGTAGTATTTTCTCTGACAAATAATAATAAAGTATCAATAGTGAAAAGGATAAGGACTTGGATCGTTAAGGAGAATCAATAAGGGTGTCAATATCAATAAAAATTAACAATCCCCATCACTATTACACACTCAGATACTTCATTTAGTAAAAACAGGGACAAGCTCTTCAGTGGGAAACATACTTTTATAAAAGACACTCATAAAACTGTTAATAAGTTTTGCAAAAGTCACATCCATTTATTCCAACTCAAGGCAAACGTTATCAAACATATTATGATTTTTTTTTTGTTTTTAGACTTTTTTACAAAGTAGTCCCCTACAGTCATCACTGTGTGAAATGGAATAATGTTACTATTCAAGGTCCAAGTAATAAATCACAGCATTTTTAGGGCTGACAGTAGAAGTTGAGGTTTGGAGGATGGGAGCTTCAGAGATGAGTTCTGCAGCCAGGACCATCTTGAGGGAAGTGGGGTTTGTTGAGTAAGGAGCCTTAAAAAGATAAGTGTTTCAGACTGATGCTAACGTAATGGTGTTTCAAAACACTAGTGTGAGAAAATTAGGGATTTTTTTTTTCTAGCTGTAAATCTTGTCAAGCTGTTAAAGGAGCACCAGAGGGACAATATTAAGCCTAAAAAAGTACAAAAGCTTTCAGTCAGAGCTTTTTCTCTCCGGTGTCTGACTTCATCTCTTTGGCATGTGTTCCCTTTTAGATTTCGAGATATGAAACTAAGCTAATGTGTTTGATAACATCTCAGTAATCTTTCAGCTGTAATATCATTCCGTCCTTTATTAGACTCCCTCTTCATAACTGTTAATCCCCCTTAAGTTTTTTTTTTCTTTTATTAACTATTAACTTCAACCATCCTGTTGAATTTGATAGTTTTGGCTTTTGCACAAAATTCTGCTTTTTATCTCAGTAATTTTCTTTTTATGACTTGGCAACATGTTTGAAAAAAGTTCAACCTCCTGGTAAATGTTGCAGCATGTGACAGGCAACAAAAGACAATTTTTGTAACATCCCGCAACTCTAAAAGGGAATCTTTGCTTTCCAAACATTGGGATCAAAGTAGCTGTGTTATGTCTCACAATCTCCTTTCTCAATCTCAGCTTTCTTACAAATGCTCTTCACGTCGACAGCTTTACATCCGCTTTAACAAACTTATATCTCGGAGCACTTTGGCATTTATATAACTTCTGTCTTGCTTTTTTAGTTGACACTTTACAGCATATTCATCCTCCTTAATCATCCCTTATTATCCCTTATCTTCTTCTTCTTGCATCAAGATTTATATGTTATGAATGGCATCTATGTTTCAATTTCACATTTTTTATTGCTGTGTATATACGGAAGAGGATTAGGGCCAATGAGAAAAAAAAAAATTCCAAAAAAAAAAAAATCAGAATTCTGAGAAAAAAGTCAGAATTCTGACCTTTTTCTCAGAATTCTGACTTTTTTTTTTTTTAGATTTAAAAATTCCAAAAAAAAAGTCAGAATTCTGAGAAAAAAGTCAGAATTCTGACTTTAATCTCAGAATTCTGACTTTTTTCTCAGAATTCTGACTTTTTTTTTTTTAGATTTAAAAATTCCAAAAAATAAAAAGTCAGAATTCTGAGAAAAAAGTCAGAATTCTGACTTAAATCTCAGAATTCTGACTTAAATCTCAGAATTCTGACTTTTTTCTCAGAATTCTGACTTTTTTCTCAGAATTCTGACTTCAAACTCAGAATTCTGACTTTTTTCTCAGAATTCTGACTTTTTTCTCAGTATTCTGACTTTTTTTTTTTTTTTTTTTTTTTTGTCAATCAGTTCTGGTACATGTTGTGGAGAGTTTTGTTGGCCGCTCCCCATTAACACGCTGATGTAGGAGCCACTCTTAATGTTGTCCTCGCTAACACTGATGGTATGAAAGAGTCATACCCAACAAGAGGGGAAAATACTTTGTGGACACAGTTTGTACTTGAGTTATTCTTCCCTCCAGCAAATTGAGCGGCAGATTATTGTTCCTCAATCTCATCTTTATCCCAGAAGTAATCTAACTGCAAAAAAAAAAAAACTGAATTTAGTCTGTAATTTCTAAACTATAACTTAATCCAGGAGCATAAGTCACTTAAGTCAAAAAATGGGTCATGAAGAGGAAAAAATCATAGATAAGTCGCATTTATTTGGAATGATTTAGTATATTTATAGTATCTCCAAAGTATCTCTTATTTTGGTTAGTATGTGTTTACTAGGAGGTTTCAATATTTTTGCCTCAGCACCTCATATCTGTGACCAGAGTTAAATTTCAGTTTCTCTTCTCTACGTGTGCTCCTCTCACTCACTTCACCCCTCCCTCCCTCTCTACCCTGAGTCTTGCCAGTCTGAATCAGTGCATCGTTTTTAAACGTCCTCACTTATAAAGTGTTTTGGGAGTTTTGACACTAAAAAACTGTCGACAACAGGGAGCGAAGAACAAGTGAGTGAACTTGTATTTCCTTAAATCACTTTATCAAGTGCTAAACAAAGGGAGCAGTCAGGGTCTCCAAGCCGGTGGAGATATTTCCTCACCAATAGTTCACATGCAAAGATGGCAACCGTTTCTCATAAAAGTATGGAATAATACAGCTCCTTATTTATTTAACAAATAAGTTGTACTTGACTAGAGGTCACTTGACCAGCGAAACTTTGACTTATAGTCCAGAAAATATAGTAGATGTAAAGCTCAACATGTGAAAACTACGACGGAGTATTGGGGCCACAGTGAGGGGAAAAAAATGGGGGGAGGAATTTTTTTTCCCCCTCCTCCTCATCAAGTCAGTAAAGTCAAAATGTCGAGAATAAAGTCGAAATGGCAAAAATAAAGTTGAAATGTGGAGAATAAAGTCAAAATATAGTGTTGAGAATAAAGTTGAGATGTCGACATTATATTTCAACTTTATTCTCAACATTTCAACTTTATTCTCAACATTTCGACTTTATTCTCAACATTTCGTCTTTATTCTCAACATTTCAACTTTATTCTCAACATTTCGACTTTATTCTCAACATTTCGACTTTATTGTCAACATTTTGACTTTATTCTCAACATTTCGACTTTAATCTCTACATTTTGACTTTATTCTCGACATTATATTTCAACTTTTTTCTCGGCTCTTGACTTTATTCTCGACATTATATTTCAACTTTATTCTCCACATTTCAACTTTATTCTCAACATTTCAACTGTATTCTCCACATTTTGACTTTATTCTCAACATATCAACTTTATTCCCAACATTTCAACTTTATCCTCGACATTTCAACTTTATTCTCAACATTTCAACTTTATTCTCGACATTATATTTCAACTTTATTCTTAACATTTCAACTTTATCCTCGACATTTCAACTTTATTCTCAACATTTCGACTTTATTCTCGACATTTTGACTTTATTCTCGACATTATATTTCAACTTTATTCTCCACATTTCGACTTTATTCTCAACATTTCGACTTTATTCTTGACATTTTGACTTTATTCTCGACATTATATTTCAACTTTATTCTCCACATTTCGACTTTATTCTCAACATTTCAACTTTATTCTCCACATTTTGACTTTATTCTCAACATTTCAACTTTATTCCCAACATTTCAACTTTATTCTTAACATTTCGACTTTATTCTCAACATTATATTTCAACTTTATTCTCAACATTTCGACTTTATTCTTAACATTTCAACTTTATCCTCGACATTTCAACTTTATTCTCAACATTTCGACTTTATTCTCGACATTTTGACTTTATTCTCGACATTATATTTCAACTTTATTCTCCACATTTCGACTTTATTCTCAACATTTCAACTTTATTCTTAACATTTCGACTTTATTCTCAACATTATATTTCAACTTTATTCTCAACATTTCGACTTTATTCTCGACATTTTGACTTTATTCTCAACATTATATTTCAACTTTATTCTCAACATTTCGACTTTATTCTCGACATTATATTTCAACTTTATTCTTAACATTTCAACTTTATCCTCGACATTTCGACTTTATTCTTAACATTTCGACTTTATTCTCAACATTTCGACTTTATTCTCAACATTTCGACTTTACCGACCGGGTGAGGGAGAGGGGGAAAAAATTCCTCCCCTCATTTTCTTTTCTCAATGTGGCCCTAATACTCCGTCATAGAAAACAACCCTTGAGTAATCAAGAAATAACACCACAGTGGAACAGTGCTGAAAAAAAATACACATGAATGTAAATATACGACTAAAGCTGCAACATATGTTCAGTGTTTTTAGGCAGTTCTTTACCTGTAAACACTTAATAATGCAAGTTTTTATCTTTATCTTAAATTAAAGACCAACCCCCTGGATTAATGTTAAATTCAAAATACAGGCCTTAGAGTTAGGTTTCTGTATTTTCTAATCTCACAGACTGTTAATATTAGGATCCATTTTCGAGACCTTTTCCAAGGTTCTTTTTTTTATATTTCCTCATTTGACTGTTTTGGTTAAGATGCTTAATCATTTATATAAAGATTTTCAGATGATACAGTTTTGAAAAATTACAGATTTTCCACCAGTCTGCAAAGCTACATACACATACTAAACTGAACTGTAGTTTTAAAGAACTACAAGAGAATCCTGGGATTCGTGGTTTCTTTTTGCAGTGCCACATAAAGCAAATTTAAAAAAAAAAAAAAAAAAGAGAGAGAAAAGGAAAAATACTTCAGTCAAGACCTGTAAAATCAGAGTGTGTGTGAAAAGAAATATACAGTCCCTTATTACTTACTTTCCTTCCTCAGATGAGTGATGTTGAAGCTGGTGGTGCCACAGTATTCCCCGACTTTGGAGCCTCAATCCAGCCAAAAAAGGTTAGAGGAGGATTTTAGTGGTCATATTGTAACTGATCAGAGTTTAAATTCTTCAAATCCTCAGTGTTTTGATGTTCTTCTCCTTTCCACAGGGGACAGCAGTGTTCTGGTATAATCTCTTCAAAAGTGGAGAGGGGGACTATCGTACCAGGCATGCGGCCTGTCCTGTCTTAGTAGGAAGCAAATGGGGTTAGTTGTTGCTTGTGATGATGAAGATAAAGTATCGCCTGAAATATCTCAATGTGTCTCTTTTTTAAATTTTCACATTTTTCTGTCTTTCAAGTCTCAAACAAGTGGATTCATGAGCGAGGACAAGAGTTCAGGAGACCCTGTGGCCTAACAGAAGTAGACTGAACTTCAGCCTAAACTTATAGAACAAGCATCAACACTTTTACATATGATACACACAAACACAATCTTTTAGACGTGCCTTAGCTCTGGTAGCAACACGACTTTTTGTCTCATCCTATAATACTTGCATCACTCTAACTTCCCTCAAAGGTCTTCATAACTAAAGAAATCAATGAATGACAACGTAGCTTTAACAGTGCTTTGCTGTTTTACAAATTAACCAATTAATAGCCACGTAAAACAGAGTGACGTGAAAATCCAAATGTGTTGCTGAAATATTTGTTCTCTTATAAACCTTAGCAGCAACTTTTAAATTCCTGAAGCAAAAGTCTACAGCTGTGTTAAATTATGCTTTACAGAAACTCAGCTGCTGAAAACTTATGTTGACTTTTTAATAAATTTGAGGGCTATAGAAACCCCAACACTTCCTCTTAGATTTTTAGAAATGAAGTGGAAAAGTTAGTTACTGACCATGATTTGGCTTTTGTTTCTTTCTACGCTCTCAGTGTCTTATTCTGTTATAAACCTGACAGGGAAATCAACTTTCTTCCAAATCCTGTCCATGATGTTTTTATTATTTATAGTGTTTAAATTATTGCACTGTTACATTGTGTGCCCTTTATACAAGAAAGCAAAGAAGCAAGTGAATAAACAGTGTTTTTATGAGAATGATGTGTCTTCCTTTATTATGTGACTGTTAAACTTTCCGTCTCTGGATTGTTCTCTGATCTTCACAGCCACTACTTTTATTGACTTCATAAACTTTCTTCAACAACTTTTGAGGTGGAAAATTGCAGTTCCTCGAAAGACTCCTGGACGTTACCCACAGTCGTTCCCAACTGACCCATTTTCATCCAACATTGTTAATATATGTGCCCAGAGCTTGATATGAACTTTTTTGCTCATCAGCCACTGTGGCTAGTGGTTTCCCAAAGTTACAAGCTATTAAGCATTTTCACTAGCCGCAATTTTGTTGATGGATTATTATTTTTGATGTGATAAAAGCTGACTACGGTATGCTAGACTTTACTTAAAATACATTTACAACCTTTTTAAATGTAAATAACCCCTGTGCACCATTATATGAAAACAACATAACTGTTCAATGAGACTGATTATCAAATATTCAGCTCTGATAAGGTTGTGCTCCGTTTATATGACAATATACAATCTAGGATAAACAAAAGGAGTAGTTCATGATTGTATATTCCTGTATGCTATATTTTTGCCATATTTTTAGTCGCTTAGCAGTGACGTGGCATCAGTCAAAAAATGCATCATGTAGATGTGAATACATGAGTCTCACTGTACTATGAGTCGCATTTGTTTAAAGAATTTTTTGTGTATGATCTGTATTTGTACAGCACTTGTAATATTTTACAACAGCACCTCATATCTATGACTAGAGTTGCGATTCAGACTACGTTTACACGGACACGATCAAAACTGTAGACGCAAAAGTGGCGTATTGTCCTCAAGTTTTCTCTGCGTTTAGACAAGCGTCTTCAGGAAACGCAATAGTGGGTGAAATTTGACGCTATGCCGCTAGGTGGCGCTGTGGCAGAACGCCGGCATACACCTATATAAGAACCATTGACTGTATATAGAATGGACAGCGTGCTTCCGCCTGTCACTGTTCTACGTTTTTGAAGCCAAAAAACCTGTTTCTCTAGCCGCCATTGTGCAGCCAGAGTCTGCGCAGTAGAGAATTTCCGGTGGAGCCAAGTAAAAAAGAGAAATAAAAATATTTATTTCTTCTTCTTCAGAAGGTTTAGTCTCCTTTTGGCTCTTTCCTGAAGTTTCTTATGTCCCCGATAAAAACTACTCACGAACGGCAGCTGTCAACTATCGTAAAACGAAACTTATATCGCGGTTTTTAACGTCCAATAACTAATGAGAAACTAACTTCTCAGAAAAAAAAACACCTGAACACCATGCAGCCAGATGACATCATCATACTACCTTAGCATAAAGATGAGAGAAACGTTTCTACGAGGTATCGTAATTTTTTAAAGTTTTCCCGGCTCATATCTGGAATACATGGGGAGGCGGGGCTTATGACCTATACTGCAGCCAGACACCAGGGGGCGGGGCNGAAGTTTCTTATATCCCCGATAAAAACTACTCACGAACGGCAGCTGTCAACTATCGTAAAACGAAACTTATATCGCGGTTTTTAACGTCCAATAACTAATGAGAAACTAACTTCTCAGAAAAAAAAACACCTGAACACCATGCAGCCAGATGACATCATCATACTACCTTAGCATAAAGATGAGAGAAACGTTTCTACGAGGTATCGTAATTTTTTAAAGTTTTCCCGGCTCATATCTGGAATACATGGGGAGGCGGGGCTTATGACCTATACTGCAGCCAGACACCAGGGGGCGGGGCTTATGACCTATACTGCAGCCAGACACCAGGGGGCGGGGCTTATGACTTATACTGCAGCCAGACACCAGGGGGCGGGGCTTATGACCTATACTGCAGCCAGACACCAGGGGGCGGGGCATCTGCTGGAGGCTTCAGTTTGAGCAGAACGTCGTTACGTCCACTCATTATACAGTCAATGATAAGAACATGCATGCTTGAAATAGTTTTTCTGTTCTTGTCCCCGGATGAACACAACAATGACCGTATGTCGGAGATATCGGTGAAATATCTGTACAGATGCTGAAACGACCCTTGTGTGTTTACCAGAGCTGCTAGAACAGCTTGAAAATATGTGGGATCGAGGTCGTCAGACATGTTTGTTTGCTTTGTTTGACCGGCTCGGCGTGTGAGTGTGACGTATATAAGTATGCAACGTGACGTATTTTGCGTCTTTTGCGTCTTCTGTCGTTTAGACGGGGGCGTAACCACGATCGCCTTCAAAACGCTCCACTCTGAAGGGAGCCTTGAGATTCTTGCAGATTCAACCCCCCGCGGCGCAGTTGCCGTGTAAACGAACGAAAGGCCCTCCCGACAAAATATTCTGTCGGATTCACCCGCAATCGTCTCCGTGTAAACAGGGCCTCAGTTTCCCTTCTCCATGTGTGCTCCTCTCACTCACTTTGCTCATGCGCACTCCGCCGCTCCCCTTGGAACTAGTGGTCATGGTCTTACCCACCACTGCTTAAATTCACCTGCATTTGCTGGGTTCGGTGGTGATAATTTCAAACGCTGTATGTGCCTACATTTTGTACATCATAGCCTTTTGTCCCAGTCATTCAAAAAAAAACCTTCAACATTTGCTTTAAACTGTTGGAAGCTCCAGACTGACCATGTTAACTGGGGACCGTCAGCCAAATGTGGCAGCGGTTGTCGAGAGTTCTTCTATCAACTTTAATGTCAAAATGTTCACATCAGATATTTCTATATTACACTATGAAACATGAATGTCATAATTTGAAGTGTGAGCTGCAAAGGAAGGTCAATGTTGCAACATCAAGAAGCTACAATGTGAAGTTGTGCAGTATGTGAAATAATATTCACCGTGTTGCCAAAAGTATCAGGACATCTGCCTTTACATGCACAAAACTTAATGACACCCAAAAGGTTTAATATGGTTTTGTCTTTACAGCTCAACAGTTCTTGGAAAGCTTTCCACAAAGTTTAGGAATTTGTAGATGGAAATTTTTACTATTCTTCCAGGAGCACATTTGTGAGATCAGGCACTGGTGTAGAACAAGATGACCTGGCTTCCAGTCTGTGCTTTGATTTATCCCAAAGGTGTTCTGTGGGGTTGAAGTCGGGACTCTGTGCAGGCCAGTCAAGTCCTTCCACACCAGAAATCAGAATCAGAAATTACTTTATTGTCCAGTCAAGGGAGATTAATGCTGAAACCGGAACACACAAAGGACAAGACACAATGACAATAGTAAAAAGTCTAAAATACAGAAATGATAGACAACACAATGACTAAAAGAGGTAAGATAAGAAACACCATACACATATAAAGGCGATGACATGTTTAGACCCGAGCTCAAACCAAAAAAATGGAAAGTAACATGCAAGTTAATGCAGAAAAGTGCGAAGTGTGAAAGTGCATGTAGGGCAACAATGATGATAGTGCAAGAGAAACATAAGCAACCAACAAACTAATTGCCATTAAGTAAATGAATTGCACTGGGGATAAAAGAGCCCTGAAATCTTTTAGTCCTCCTCTTAGGAACCTAAAACGACGGCCAGACTGGCTCCTTCATGTGTTTATGGACCCTGCTTCGTGAACTGGTGCACAGTTATTTTGGAGCAGGAAGGGGCCATCCCCAAACTTTACCCACAATGTTCAAAGCATGAAATTTTCCAAAATATGCTGGTGTGCTGAAGCAGTATGGGTTCCTTTTACTGGAAGCCCTGAAAAACATCCCCACATTCAGCTTTTCTGCCAGGCAAGTACTGTTATCCTGGCAACCACCAAACCCAGACTCATTCATAGGATTGCCAGACAGAGAAACATGAGTCATCACTCCAGAGAGAACTTCTCACTTTTCTCCACTCCTACAGGGTCCAGTGTGAGCGTTCTTTGCACCACTGCTCTGCATTGCACTCTGTGATGTATGGCTGAGATGCAGCTGCTCAGCCACAGAAACTAAATTGATGAAGCTCTCTATGAGTGGTGTTTTCAGCTAATATGAATGTCCCTTAAAGTTTGGAGGTCTGTAGCTATTATCAACTTTCTTTATTTAGATATAGCCAGTTCATTAGTTAGTTTAGTTTAGTTTAGTTTATTCACACACATCAACCTTGGCTAACACTGATACACACACATGCATATACATATACACATACATATACATATATATATACATGTGTACAATAGATTTCTCAGTGAATGTGTGGAAAGGGTGACCCCAAAGAAGCTATTTAAAGCTTGTAACAGGGGGCCCGTTTTCCCACAAATGATCGGAGATATCAGAAAGCACAACTCCTGATGCCATAGTAGAATTTTGAATGTTTGTGATGAAATTGTCAATTACAGACTGAGAAGAAGGAGTGACTCTGGTATGAATATTTATAGAGGGATTGAAGGAAGAGGAGTGTACAGTATTTATGAAGTCTAGTTTGGCTGCATCATCCTTACAGAAATCAATATTGAAGTCCCCGAGGAGGATACAGCTCTTATTTCGGTTTTCTATGAAGAACAAAACCTCCTCTAATTTGGTCATAAAGACTCCTATTGACTGCAAAAAGTTGGAGACTGGGGCACATATGGCCCAGTGGTCCAGGTAGTGCCCTGTGAGGTTGTCCCTTGAGTGGGTGGCTTAAGTTTGAGTCCAGCCTGTGGCCTGTTCCTTAACGAAAGCTGGTGACTTCTGCACATGTGCCTCAGCATGCACCCACCTGGATGTGATTTTACGTCACTGACCACTTACCATAAGGCCAAGTTGCAGTTTCCCCCATCACTTCCACTTTTTTGTAATACCACTAATAGTTGATCATGTGATATTTCATTGAAAGGAATTTTCCCAAATGGATTTCTTGTATGGATGGCAATCCATCACTTGAATTTTGCGAGCTCCTGAGAATGACCCATTCTTTTACAAATGATTTTAGACAGGGGTGTCCCAATACAATGTTTTCATTTCCAATACTTTACTTCTCGAGTATACCATATCATTCAGCTCTATTTGTAGATCTTCAGGGTAAGGCTGAACGGTTTCAGAAAAAGATCTAATTGCGATTTTTCTGGCAGATACAGCGATTTCAATTCGATTCACGATTTTCTTTAAATCAAACTTAAGTGAAATTGTCACAATTTAAAGTAAATTTACAAACTTGACAGAAAATTACATCAAACCATTGAAACATCAAAAGCTATTACTCTAATGCGAGGATGAAAATGAAAACTGAAAGTAAGAATTGTTTCAAACTTTGAGATAAAAGGTCAATATTTTAATATGAAAAGACAAAATTCTGATACAAAAAGTCAATAACTTACAGAGTTTAAGAAATTAATTTAACATTATGTGAAAAAAGTCCAAACTTTCTTATTTAAGGTCAAAATTTTAAGATGACAAAAGTCTAAGATATAAAGTCTACGTTTTGAAACAAAGGCAGTGTTTGGGATAAAAAGTTGAAATTTTGAAATAAAAAGTCAAAACTAAGATTTAAGTCAAAATTATACGAAATAAATACAAAATTAAAGGATAAAAGGCAAAAAAAAAAAATTAAGGAAGATTTTTAGATAAATAGTCGAATTTTGACTTTTCTCAAATCCCTAAAACCTATTCCTGTTTTTTCTAAACCGGACTTTCTAAATTGTAATTTTAGTTATAAAAACTGAAGAACACAAACAGCAATCTTTGACTCTTAACTTTTAAAAATAATGCAGTGCAAAATATTCCTAATTGTGTCAAGTTAAACACAATTAAATACAAAACAATTCAAAACAAAATTCAACAATCACAGGAAAAAAGGATTTTTCCCAACAGTCTTACACTCAAGACGTGTGTGTGAAACAGCTGTTATAACAGATCCTGGGTCAGCCATGAGCAAAAAAAAATCGCAGCTTTAACGATCACATGATCACGATGAAATTGCGATTTCGATCAGAAAACGATAAATCGTTCAGCCCTACTTCAGGGCTTGAATAAACCTTGAGGGGATGTTTCAAGTTTAAATGTATCAAACTTCTCCAGTTCTGTGCAACCACGGGAAACTTGTGCATGACAAGCTTTGAACTCAGCTGCAACGTTTTTTTCAGACTTTAAGGAAAAATACTAGACAGTCAAAAAATAAGTGAATATTTTGAGTACTTTATGTGTAGGCCTCAGATGCAGGCTATAATTTTGCATATACTGTAAGCTGTAGTGCTGTAGCTCGGTGCAAAGCTTCTGCTCGAGGCCTGTGTGAAGAGGGTAAATGAGGACAGCTCTCAGTGCCCACCCCTGACAGGGTGTGTAAAAGTTTGTGGCAGATACATGGTGGAGCCCATTGTGCCCAAAATCCCCTGACTTCTACAGTATAAATACTGTGCTGCTCAATTACTCCAATAAATAAGCGAGCTGCTGTATGGCGGATGGGATCTCGTAGCGTGGCATGGTTTGGCAGTATTTTGATCTGGAAATTAGAGGTAAGGTGGTCGTGGCTGTGTCTGGTTAATCTTGCGCATAACAACTCTACAGAACATAATGTTCTGCTTTTTTGTCTGATGCCAATCACGCCCCTGATTAAAGGTGGACTGTCCCTTTAAACAACAGTTGGATGGCACAAGCGGCCCACTAGACATCACATCAGCAGATTCCTATCGCTGAATTTCACCGCTCAGCTTGCCCATCCTGCGAACAAAAACATGATGGCTGCCAAAATTCCAAACTGGAGGCTTCAAAACGGTAATCCACAAACAAACGGGTTATACCATGGTCGCTTTGTGCGCCGCATTAATACGATCTGACATTTTTAAAGAGCGCTCTCACCAGTGAGAGTTTACATTATGACGGATATCAAAACATGCAACGATACCTGAAATCCGTGTCAATACAAGGCGTAAGATTTTATTCTCGCCAGGTAACGTATACGTGTTATGTAAGTCTTGGCATTTGAAGCGTAATTTCTGTCACGTTTACTGTGTGACGTCAGATTGGGAAACAGTAAGTTTCTATGATTGATTGCAAACATTTGTGTGTGTTTTTATATTGGACTTGTCATTGTGGGCCACTGTTGAAGCACTTTAACTGTGAAAATAAATAACAGAACAAAAATCTTTTCCATGTGTTTGGCAAAGTCCTGTTCAGTTGATACGTCAACATGAGGGTGTCAGAACAAAACACTTATTTTAAGACTACACCGAATAAACATATCACAAAAAGTAAAGGCCCAATTCAACTCCATCTACATACAAAAGTGAGCACAAACTTTTCGAACGATGTTAATTTCACTGCTCAAATACTTCCATGTATTTTTTATGTTGGCACTGCTGTTGACCGATACATCTTTTTGGGGGGAAGCCCAGCCTTAAAAGTTTATGTCAACAACAAACTCAAAAGCAAACAGTATCCTTAGAGTTTGGGAACAGACCCCAGTCCCCGGACGCAGCATTTGTTCTTGCATGCTGGTTCTGCGTATTCCTGTGAATTACGTTGGTGGGGAAAGCGTAACCCAGCCTTAAGCTGTTTGGCATGGGCAAAGATGATTCGGCATATTTTTCTTTGGTGCAACCCACATACTATGTTTCTGAAAAATGTGGAATAAATGAAAATGGCAATAAAATGGAAATAAACAGCCTCTCCAATAAAGTAAGATTCATACGACGGAGTATTGGGGCCACAGTGAGGGAAAAAAATGGGGGGAAGATTTTTTTTTCCCCCTCCTCCTCATCAAGTCAGTAAAGTCGAAATGTCTAGAAAAAAGTAGAAATATAGTGTTGAGAATAAAGTTGAAATGTCGAGAATAAAGTAGAAATATCGTGTTGAGAATAAAGTTGAAATGTCGAGAATAAAGTTAAAATATAGTGTTGAGAATAAAGTTGAAATGATTAGAATAAAGTCGAAATATAGTGTTGAGAATAAAGTTGAAATGTCGAGAATAAAGTTAAAATATAGTGTTGAGAATAAAGTTGAAATGTCGAGAATAAAGTTAAAATATAGTGTTGAGAATAAAGTTGAAATGATGAGAATAAAGTCGAAATATAGTGTTGAGAATAAAGTTGAAATGTCGAGAATAAAGTTAAAATATAGTGTTGAGAATAAAGTTGAAATGTTGAGAATAAAGTTAAAATGTCGAGAATAAAGTTAAAATATAGTGTTGAGAATAAAGTTGAAATGTTGAGAATAAAGTCGAAATATAGTGTTGAGAATAAAGTTGAAATGTCGAGAATAAAGTTAAAATATAGTGTTGAGAATAAAGTTGAAATGTCGAGAATAAAGTTAAAATATAGTGTTGAGAATAAAGTTAAAATGTCGAGAATAAAGTTAAAATATAGTGTTGAGAATAAAGTTGAAATGTCGAGAATAAAGTTAAAATATAGTGTTGAGAATAAAGTTGAAATGTCGAGAATAAAGTTAAAGTGTCGAGAATAAAGTCAAAATATAGCCCTGAGAATAACAACAACTTTTCGACTTTATTCTCAACATTTCGACTTTATTCTCAACATTTCGACTTTATTCTCGACATTTCGACTTTATTCTCGACATTATATTTCAACTTATTCTCAACATTTCGACTTTATTCTCAACATTTCGACTTTACTGACTGGGTGAGGGAGAGGGGGAAAAAATCCCTCCCCTCATTTTCTTTTCCCGATGTGGCCCTAATACTCCGTCGTAGATTCATTACCAAGAAGCATTGTGAAGGCAAAGAAATTATCTACCGAACACCAGTTGTCTCACTTTTTGTGCTTGGTATAGTTTTTTTCTTCCATCTTGGAAAGTTATTTTTTGATTCAAGTGTCAACTTAACACCAGAAATTGTCTCGTCTCAACCCCCCAAAAGTTAATCTTCAAATCTTGTTAAGGTGGAATGTTCCTTGTGACTGCTCTCCTCAGGTCCAGGTGGAGCAGAGTGTTTGGTGATAGATCTCAGAGCTAAGGTTTGCACAGTGACATGGGGAAAGGTTTGGCACTGTTGTCTGAGCTTTCCCCAAGTGGTGGTGGAAGGGATTGTGGTTGGGTTTGTTTTGTCTTTTTGGAAATGCAAACTGAACACCTTGTTCTAGTTTTCACTTGCCTAGTTTTTGGCATTTGTTTGGAGTATGTTGTCCAATAGTTAAAGCCATTTTTCAATGTTATGCTGGTGTAATCACCCTCTAGGGACAGGAAAATCACAGCTGCACAAAAGGCGTGACACATTCTTTAGATATATTAACTGTAAATATTTTTTTCTCAAAATCACATCATGTTTTATAACTTTACCAAATGCAAAGAGTATTTTTTTTCTGTAGTGTTTTTCCTCCTTTACCTTATTTGAACTTTTGACAATGAGTGCAAACTTCCCTGGAAAGTTTGTGTTATGATGAGATGAGGAGAGGATCAGTTGTGGTAACAGTGATATCCATAACAATGACCCAGAGTCACGTTTTCCTGTCTGCCTTCTTCCCATGGATGAAAGGAGATGCCAAACCAAATAAGTGTCCATTAACAAAGTCCCGACAAACAGGAGGAAAGAGAGCTCCAATCTTTTCCCAAACTTCTTCATCATATCACAAACTGAGAAACTGGAATCCATATCTTTGACTTCATCTGTTATTTAAGATTTTTTACAGCCAACTTTTTTTCATACTGTTTGGCACTTATTCAGAGTAACCAACTCAGTCCAAAGTTTTTTTTAAATTTCTTTCCTTCACTTGTGTAAGAAGCCCTCTAAGGATGAGAAATTCACATCTGAACACAAGGGCTGACACATGTGAGGTGCATAGTGGGAGGAAATTGTCTGGTAACAAAACTCAGATGGCATCATTTCCCAGACAGATAAAAAAAATAATAAAATACAGGAGATGATTAAATTCCAGGATGGGCTGAGATGTGGCATTCATAACAGCTGGACAGGAGTGACCCTGACCTTTGTCCACCAAAAGGTTCTCGGTTTGAAATTTGAATGACATCCGGACAATTCTTTAGGTAAAATGTTGCAGTGCTGTACAACCCTCATTTCAATGAAGTTTGGATGCTGAGTAAAATGTAAATGAAAACATATAACAATGATTTGCAAATACCATGCCATAACCTACAAGGACAGGATGTTAATTATTTTTTAAAATATTCACTGATTTTGGATTTAATGCTTGCAACATGCTTTTAACAAGCTAAAACAGGAGCAAGAAAAGACTGAAAAAGTTTAGAAATGCTCAAAAAACACCTGTTTAAACCATCCCACAGATTCATTAGAAACAGGTGAGTGTCATGATTGGGTAGAAAAGGAGCATCCCCGAAAGGCTCCGTTTTTTACAAGCAAGGATGAGGCTAGGTTCACCACTTTGTCAACAACTGCGTGAGCAAACAGTCCAACAGTTTAAGAACAACGTGTCTTAATGTACAATTGCAGAAATTTAGGGATTTCATCGTCTGCAGTCCATAATATCATCATTGAAACATTAAAAAACCCGTGACCTTTGACCCTCAGGTGGCACTGCATTAAAGACCCACATCAATGTGCAAAGGATATTAGCTCGTGGGCACAGGAACACTTCAGAAAACCGTTGTCAGTTCACACAGTTCATCACTACATCTACAAGTGACAGTTCAAACTCTACCATGCAAAGACAAAGTCAGACATCAACAACAGCCACAAACACCAACACTGGCTTCTCTGGGCCTGAGCTCATCTGAGGTGAACTGAGGCAAAGTGGAAAAGTCTGCTGTGGTCTGACGAGTTCACATTTGAAACTGTTTTTGGAAATTATGGATTTGGTGTCCTGCGGGCCAAATTAATGGCAATTAATGCTGAAAGGTACTTACAGGTTTTGGAGGACACAAATCCTGCCATCTAAGCCACGTCCAAGAATGACAAACTTCTTCGAAGACCTCATCACTTTCCACTAAAATGCCTTTTGGACTTCGACTGAGCGCACAAGACACGGGACATCCAACGGTGGGAGTAAGTTTGATTCTCTGAAAAGAAGAACAGTCCTGATGGGTTCAGCGCCACTGTCATGACAGAGATCCCACTTCAGATGTTTTCTATTCATTCACAAAATGGTCAGAACATACAAAGAACGTCACTTCCAGACATTGGATGCCTTCCATGGAGCAATCTTCACCACTTCAAGCAACGTCTCCACTAACCTCCTGGGAACGCTCACATCAAGCATGAACAAACTAATTTTTGAAGTGATCAACAAGAATGGTAGAGCTCTTCATTACTAAGTCCTTTTTTCAAATCTTTATCAATTTAAGGGATTTGTCAGTTTTCTTAAGCTGTGGTCTTAAACTTTTGTTCAGCTGATGAATGGACTATATTAGGTTATTGTTTTGTCTCTCAATAAATTGTGTCCTCAGTTATTTTGTCTTACTCCTATTTCTTCTGTTTTTGCATTTTGAAACTTTGGTGAGAACCTTTTTAAGATCCAACTATGCAAATTGTAAATTAGTGCAATTTTATCAACTGGTCTTCAAGTTTTCAGCAAGTTTGTGTGAAATAGCACATGTTTAATTCAGTCACAATTTTTTCCCAAATGACCTCTCCTCGAGTGCTCCCTGTCTGAAAAATGAAAACGTTTTGTTGTGTAAGTCTGCACGTGTCTCATTGCTTTTCATTCACCATATGACGTGACGTTTTTTCTCAGTCTCAGCTTTGTTTCTGACCCCAGACAGACCACCGTCACTGAATGGAAACCCAGTTCCTGCTGTGCTTACATGTAGGCGTGTCAATGGTGCATAATCCAGCTGTTGTTACATGACATTAATGTTTCCCAACAGAGAAAGTGACATCATTACAGTTATTCAACCCTTCAGCTCCCGGGGAATCTGAAAGATCAATAACGTGAGACGATGTTTGCGCCTGTCGATGAGTTACGAAACCACTAACTCCTCTTGAAATGCTGCATTTTTCACAGTTCAGTGAAGGAACACATGCTCCTTGGCATTAAATCTTGTACAGATGTAGAGCCTTTTTATTTCCTTTTACCCAAGAAAAAAATGCCACATTGGCTCTACCAAAACCAAACAGCTTGTCCTGCCAGTCATTATCTACCAAACACTAACTGCTGCACTTTTTGTGCTACATTAACATGATTTATGTGTACATCATTTAAGTTAACATCTAGTTATTTATGTGTATTTACAATTTTTATTAAACTTATTTTTGCAGCAGTTCAAAACAATGACAAACATTGTCCAGAAAATGTTCCAATAGGTTCTGCATGTTCCAAAATCAAGCAAAAAATGTATCACAGCAAAACTATGCCCAATCAATGACTGATTGACATATTGACCAAATCCAGTGATATTAACCACAGACTGTAAAGAACATGGACACAATCTTGCTCTGTTCAGGGTGAGGTCGCCACTAAAACTGCTCCCCCTGGTGACTGGCTGCAGTATAGGTTAAAAACTGTTTCTCAATCCATTTTTATGGGGCTGCAGTCAAAGTTTAAAAACAGGTCTTAATGTGCCGTTCATGATGATTGACAGCTGCCGTTCTTGCGGAAATCTTTGTGGAATAGTGAGGTATGTTGAGAACAGAGAGCAAAGATGAGATTAGACTTTAGGAAGAAAGAAATTAGAAATTTTTGTTACAATGCCTCAACTCTGATTACCAATTGCCCGGACTCTGGTTGCAAATTTTACAAGATTTTGGAGCTTTAGACTGGCAGCATTTCCATTGAAACAGTACAATAATAAAAGGCTTAGCTACACTGTCCATTCTAAATACAGTCTATGTTACTAACACATCAAAATGTATACTTTAACACCTGTAGGGATAAACGTAACATCTCCTGTACAAGTAATTTCCAAAATCCTTCACGCTGAATAGTTTCTCACGGAGATGTAACTGAGCCCGGCTAGCAGGAAACTGGATAAGAGTTTCCACACAACGGTCTACACTACGAAACTTACCAAAAAACATACAATACCAGGTCTCCACAGTACTGTATTCAGTCTTGAGCATTATATGCACCAACAAGTCGTTGATCAGCGTCCTATTTTGGTCAAAGCCACGGTCAACAGCCAGGGTATCAGTACACACTGTCATATACAAACAGAGGGGAGGCTCCATCTAGTGGCGATGCTTGGTATTGCACTAATATCACAGCCTAACTTCAAATATATAAACAAAGTCGGTACTCATGCGCTAACTTTCACTGCTCCAATACGATGTTCTTTACATAAACCCTTTACCGATGGATTTACATAAACCCCACTAACTAGGGACAAAAGATTTTCAAAATTGAATTAATTGCGATTATTATTTCCTGTTTTGCAATTGTGATTATTTCCAGGTTCCAATCGTCAGTGTTTTTAAACAAACACATTGTAGAACATGAACAGTTACATTAATTACAGCACAACAACAACAACAACCCACCACCGCTACAACTGGGACTGATTTTTACACATTTTAACCACTTTTACCTTCTTTTTTCACACTATTAGACCATTTTCTGCAACACACTGACGATTTTCCATGTTTGATTCCAAGTATGACCATTTTTATCACTTTTTACTGTTTTTCGTCACTTTTAATCACCATTTTTGCTACTGTCTGAATTTTTAAAAGTGTCCTCCAAAAGTTCTTTCTAATTTTTGTTGCTTTTGAGCCATTTTAGTCACTTCTCAGTCTTTTTTGCTACTTTGAACCATGTTTTGCTTATTTTTGAGTATATCCATGTTCTTTATTTTAATTTAAAAAATACTTTATTAACAGGTGTACTCACCTCTTTTGATTATTGAGCCTCTTGTGGAAGTTATACATTTATGAATACTGTAATTGTACATTTTTCAAAGTGACAGATTTCAGCCAAAAAAAACCCCCCACCAAAACAGTAACTTTTTGTGTTTGCTGTATCCCTCAGTCCACATGCAGACTTCCAGATAATTTCCGAGACATCACTGAAGTCACGTGACATTATTTATGAGCCATCATGTGTTTTACAGTCACGCAAGTTTGTAACACCTATTGAACTTTAGATATCTATTCAAACCATTGCAAGAGTCGTGCTTCCAGACATAATGTGAATTTAAGCTGAGAGGTCACTACACTTCATTATCGGATGTTTAGAAAACCTTGCATCTCTGAAAATCAGTGTGCAAAATTTTTTAATTAAGGAAGAGTATTCACATTTCATGGAAGCCACCATGCTAAATCCTTTGATTCCATTGGTCACTCCCTCCCTCCCAAAACAATTCTAGGTAATTCTCATCAACAGAAGCAGTGCAGCCTGATCTCAGACGTTGTACCAAATCAATTCACCATATGAAGCCTGCCACAGCTGACACTGACGCTAACCTTAGCAGAGCTCACACTACCAGTCTGCAGTCCTCCTCGTCGGTAACCACACTGTACTCATTACACATTGCCACAGTCAAGTGGTCCTATGTAAATTTAACTAGTAACATTCTCCATACAATTATAAACTTGTGCTATAAGTTGCCACGTGACACTTTTGCTTGTTTGTTTACATCTGGGTAGTAGATCATTATAGCATTGAGTTAGTCTGTAATGTTCAGAGCTCAACAGAAACTAACAACATCAACAATCCTGTAGAAGTCACATTTTTTTGTGTTATCTTTAACATGATTTAACAAGATAATGTTCTAACTGTCAGTTCAAAGTTCAGTTTGGTGTAAATTTGTCTTGCAGTGAGGCTGATAACACTCTGGGTTTTATGATCATTGAAAAAGGTCCAACTCACCAAGTCAGGATAGTAATTTGCATGACAGCCTGTTCACTTCACATTATCCCTCAGTGAGTACCCTTGTGGTTTACAGGACGAAATATTACAAGATTATTCAAAATTAGTGACATGTGAGAGACTTAAAAGTAATGAGGTTTTCAATCCCATCCATCAATCTTCCACCGTTCTATGTCGAAGGCTGAGCCCAGACCCCCTTGGGAGAAAGCTCACTTTGGTGGTTTGGATCCGTGATACCATCCTTTTCGTCACAACCCACAGCTCGTGTTCATGGGTGAGGGTTGGAACATAGATTGACCACAAACTTGAGAGCCTTGCCTTCTGGCTCACCTCCCTCTTCACCACAATGGACCAATATAGCGTCCGCATCACTGCTGATGCCGCCCTAATCCGTCTGTCAATTTCCTATTCCGTTCTCTCCTCACTCTCAAAAAATACTCAAACTCCTCCACTTGGGGCAAAGACTCTCCCCCAAACTGAAGTGGGCAGACTTTACTCTAATCCCAGGTTAAAGCAAAACTGTGATGATGCAGGAAGTTCTAACCAAACCAGTCCACTTTTTAAAAAATTGCCTTAATTACTACTTGTGTGGGGTTTATTGAGTTTTTCACTCTTTCACTCTGTCATGTTCAAATTCTCTGATTACAACAAATCTTGCAGAGATTTTTTTTCACCAGTTTTCCTGCTTTGGAAGCCATGATATATGCTCAGAATGTGAATTAAGTGAATTGACACTTAATTTCGGCTTTATGAAGGGATCACACAACCCTCAACACCTTTGAGTCAGTTTTATCATTTTCATTCAAGGAATTGTGAAGTTATGGTCTGTTATTATGTACTCATAAACTGCTCACCACTGATTTATGCACTTTGTGGAGTTTGTGCATGTTTTCCGCTAGGGGTGAACGATTTATCGTTTTCTGATCGAAATCGTAATTCAAAACATTGTGATCATGTGATCGCAAAACCTGCAATTTTTAATTGTTTTGTTTTTTATTAAACTTTTTTTACTTAAAACAATCAAGGATATTTAAAAGTTAAGAGTCAAGGATGGGTCTTTTGTACGACGGAGGATAAGGGCCACGCTAAAAAGAAAAAAAAAATAGACAATTAAGTTGTAATCTCACAAGAATAAAAGTTGTAAATTTACGAGAAGAAAGTCATAAACTGACAAGAACTTAGACATAAACTTACGGGAAGTAAGTTATTGACTTAAGATAAGAAAGTCATAAACTGACGAGAATAAATTTGTAAACTCACAAGAATAAAGTTATTAACTTAGAAGAATTAAGTTGTAAACTTACAAGAATAAAATCGTAAACTTACAAGATTAAAGTCATAAACCTATGAGAATAAAGTCATAAACTTTCTGACTTTATTTTATAAGTTTATGACTTTTTTTCCTGTAAGTCTACAACTTTATTCTCATAGGTATATGAAATGTATATCATAAGTTTACTTTTTTTTTTCAATGATGTATCAATGGTTTGACGCAACTTTCTGTCATGTTTGTAAATGTTACTGTACAATGTGAAAACTTCACTGAAGCTTTATTTGAAGAAAATCGTGAACCCAATTGAAATCACAATATCTGCCAGAAAAATTGCAATTAGATCTTTTTCTAAAACCGTTCAGCCCTATTTTCCGTATAGATTCTCTCCAGGTCCTCCAGCAGTCCAAAATCACCAAAATTGATGGGTCTTTCTAAATAATGAGTGAGAGTGCGTGTGAATGGTTGCAGCCTGTCCATGGTGTCCTCTGCCTCTTGCTTAATAACTGCTGAGTTGGCCTCCAGTCGCCCACATAAAGTAGAATTACACTTGAGAACACATCAAATGTCTTGTGTCTTGCACAAATAGCATCAAAAAGTATTTATTTTTGAACAAAAGTCCATAAGAAAAGACATAAAATGTATAGTTTAACTTTTTGTGTCTATAAGTGTACAAACCTACAGTTACAGTGTTGTTTATTACAGTGAAATGTTAAGAGGTATAAAGCACTAAAAAGTTTGCATACATTCAAGATCCCTAAGGCCACCAAAGCAATTGCCAGCTTATTCTGATACATTGCTATTGCATGATAATGAAAACTCACAGAAAAATAAACAAAATACAAACTAGCTGTTGTGTAGTTGTATGTCCACAGTAACAAAAGTACAATAATGCAGAAAAATGTTCAACAGTCTGCTTCCAGTAATGCACCACCTGTGTTGATAGAAACTCATCAAATAAATCAAAACTAGTCTGTAAATCTTGTCGGTACTTTATGCTGGTAGCAGAACTGTTGGATTAGTATCAGCATAACTGTAAATGTTTTCCAGTACAGTATCTGTCCAACAAATGATGTCCATTGTAACGTTAGTGTTTCCTTTTCATTCAGATGAAGTTTTCGTTTACACCTCAGAGTTAGTATTTCTCAAGCGATGATCTTGACAGGAGGGAATGATGTGAGTAAGTGCCACAACAGCTTCAAGTCTGTTCAGACACAGGTGACGCCGACAGCCTGTCAGTGATACAACTTTACTGTACAATGAAGGGTGATAAATGAAAAACATGCACAAAAAATAAGGATCACAAAGATCTGTTAAGATCCATCACCACATTAGAGAGTGTGTCAGCTTGAAGTGGTTCACAATTTTTTTTTAAATGGCTGTAAAACTTACAAGTGCCGAAAGTTGTCAAATAAAGCCCTGATTTAGTTCACCTAATAGCATTTTTACCCAAGTTGCATTTCAAGGCTCTTCAGAAAAGAAGAGCTTATAGCTTATATTTGTTATTTTTACTACTTTTTTAATATTACATTTGAATAAACTATATTATAATTGTTCACTTATGTGTTTAATTTTAATTTCTTTGACTGTCAATCATATTTTGAGGCTCACAAAATAACAATTTAAATTGATTTAATACATGACCTAGGCAAGTACGCAATTAAGGCTAGTGAAATGCTGCAAAGGTAGAGCCTGTGTTTTGATTCTGAGTCTGGAAATAATCATTCCTACCCCAAACTCATCTAAGATCATCATTTGCAACATCTTAGGCAAATCTCTGAACCGGCTAAATATTTCAAAACAAATATTCAACCTCATTTGTCCCTTAGAAATGTCATATTTAGAGACTTGGACTTGTATTAGGGAAATGAACCTTATTCATCACTAGGTAGATAAAGAGGGACTTTCTCTCTCTGAAGGTTTGTTTTGTCTGAACTCAATCTAAACCCTTCAAAGTCTCTGCCTCTACAACAGGAAGTCACTGCATAAAATTCGGATATGTCACATTGACTTTTTAAACCTTTGATTCGACATTCAGAGAGCAGCACAAGACATGGTAGCTGTTGCTAACTATATCTGGCAACTTTTATCATTGCTTTGGTTCGCTAGCTTTGGCTTAGTGGTGACTGTGGTTATTTGCAAAAAGTTAAAGGCAGAGTTCACAAAAGAATTAGGTAAGATTGGTCCAAATAAAATGATAAGAAGGACCTGAAACAGCCATTGAGAAACCGATGTTAAAGAGACTGTGAGGACTTTCTCTCACGTAAATCAATCCAGTTCAGCCCGACCCAATCAAGAAGCTGAGAAATTGGATCTAAAAAATAACCTATTTTGTCTCTGATAATCTCATTTTTAAGCTGTGGATTATGATCAGGCATTTATGTAGAAGTGAGACGTTTTTCAAGACCACTTATGGCGCTTTTCCACTATACAATTCCAGCCCTTGTCGGCTCGGCTCTACTCTACTCGGCTCTACACGGTTTGGTTACCTTTTCCTCTAGCCCGACTACAGACTCACGGTGGGCGTGGATCTTATAACAGCTGCGCAGAAGTGCGTGCATGTCATCTATAACGCCACACAAACATAATTTTGTACTAACATATGTGCCACCATGGTCTTTAAAGGAAAAAACAAAGCTTTCAAAGGATTTCATTAAAGTAATACAGTGGCTCAATGTTGGTCGTCATGACAACGGAGGTGAACAACAGCCTCGTACTGCTGCGCGCAGAGGGAAACGAAGGCGCTGCTTAACGACATTAACTCTTCCCTGGATCCAGTGAGATCACTTTAATTTTTTATTTTTGGGCCTGGTATAGCAGAGATTTTTTGTTGATCAATCATTCTTCTTTGAACTGTTTTTCCTTTTTGGTTCCCTGTGGATTAATGGACTGATTGGTGCTTAAAGACTCTTAAGACCGATGAACTTTGATTTAATCGAAAAGACTCTTTGAACCGAACTATCATTGCTGTTAACTTCTTTTTCGTTTAAAAAGGACTTTAAACTTATTTAGGAATCATGAAGGAGCATTTTAGGGCTGTATTTTGTCTTCATTCAGTCTGGTTCTGTGCCGTCGGGTTTAAATGTCATTAAAAACTCGTCGCTGACTTATCCGTTTGCCTCTTGTAAGTGATTTGTACAGAGTCTTAATCTTCCGTGAGGACATTCTCTGACCAATGAGTGACCGGCAGACCGTCGACGTCACATTTTAGTATCGGCTTTACTCGCTTGGAACCAGGGTAGAGTAGGTACTAAAAACTGGCGTCTGCTGCGTAGTACCGCGCTAATAGAAACGCAACTCAAACCACGTAGAGCCGAGTAGAGTAGGGCCAAGGCGAGTCAGTGGAAAAGGGCCATTAGAAAGTCCTCACAGTCCTTGAAAGACAAAAAGAAACTTTTGCTAAATTTGATTCAGAGCAGCCAGCAGAGTCTCACCTATCTACAGAACCACAGAACAGGAATGTACCGTCTGATACCAGTTTTTAAAAATCTTCACACCGTACCACAATCACTGTATGATATTCACGGTATCAAGCAGCAACCTCTGGTATTAAAGTACAAAGTGTGAAAAACTGCAGTTCCTCAAATGTCCACTTGAGACTGGCTCCAACAGCCCCCGTAACCACATACACACTCATCCAAAACAAACCTACTTTAACAGCAAAAACAAACAGTTTCAATCTGAATAGCTTATTTCTGTATCGGAATGATTTTTTTTCTTATAACTCCTTAATTTTGAAGATTTTAAACTTACAAGGCTTGCATCGTTAAGGGCATGGCAGGCACATTGTAGCAGACTAAAAGCCAAACCTCAACTCCACCTCTTTAATTCATACCTGGTGAATCCTTTCGATATGGCAACTGCCAATGATCGGCTTCTAAATTCCACTTCTGAGACAAACAGGTGACATTAAAGGGACTACATTCAGTTATTACACAGTCTATGGTTTTGATAATATAAGATATATTTCCAGAAGCATTTCTCACTTCATGTTCAAACATATTAAAATGTTAGGGTTTTGTTGCTTTAAAAAGAGTTATTTTTAACTTCTCCTTGCCATAGGTGAGAGAATTTGCTGTTTTCTTTTCTTTTCTGTTTACTTGGCCTCTGCCCAGGTGTAACATTAAAACCTCCCGTTCTAACAGATCAGATGCGCTTTTGGTTGTGGGAATGCCTGGTCCTGCCCCCTCTCAGGGCAGGGTGTTGTTGTCAGATATGGATTTGGAAGCCAGTTGGTAATTAATCTTAAGAAACTCCATCTCCCAGGGGGAGGGTGGGTGTCAGAATGTTTTTGAGCCGTTGTGGCCCTTACACTTCAAGAAATCAGTTTTATCCTTCACTTTTGGCAAAGTACCCTCGTCACTGCAGGTCTCTTCAAAGTCTAATGAACATGGGGCCAGGAAGATCAAACACCAAATTCAAAAAACATCTCCCAGCAAGACAAGCGTGTGTGTTCACGGAGTGATTTCTGCAGAGTGGGACAAAGGCTTGAGCTCGGTGAGGGCAGTGGCGCCAAGTGGAGGAAGCCCTTTTTGTTCCATAGGGAGGTCGTCCATAGGCTGACATAGCACCCATAACCTCTGAAAACAGAGAGAGACACAAATACATATCTAGTTATTGTTTATTTGTTAAGAGTTGTTGATCATGATGACTATATTTCTATTTTAGCATAAATATTTGTCACAAGAATGATCAACATACCACACATGTTCAACTGTGCAATGAGAACTTTGAATATCCTGCTGAGATGTCTTTAACCTCTTAAGACCCAAGCATTTTTCTGGTGTGCATTTTTTATTACTCCTTCCTATTTAGGATCAGTAAGACTTAATAAGTATAAAAACTAAACTAGGTCTTTGTACAGGAAGTTGTTTTTTTACAGTAGTTTTTAGCGACTAGTTTTTAGTTGTGTTATTGTTCATAACCTTCCTCTTTTTCTCACTGAAATGGGTGTAAAGTTGTAGAGGTGTCTCTAAATGTGGCTGATGGATTAAAGTTTCAAAAAATGAAGTTTCATGGGTCGAAGAGGCAGAAATGTGATGTCCACATATGTAGACACCAGTTCTTGAGAGGTTAAATCTAGTTACAGACATCCGTCTGAACATATGTGACCCCTGCACTTCCTCCCCAAACAACTTTCTTCTCACAGACAAAGTTCAAGAAAGGTCAATGCTCACATGCAGCTGTAACAACATCCAGAGTGTTGGCATTTCATTGTCTGTGGGATTGCAAAGGAATAGCATCTTTCTGGAGTGTAATGTAATTAAAATGATGCTCGAGGTGAAGCTTCCTGCTAAGCCTCAAATTCTAATTTTGGAATTATATCCTGCCAACTCTGACACATCAAGACAAAAAAGCTCTCATCAACACATGCCTACTTCAGGTGGAACATTTAATTATGGCTTCATTGTTGTTACATTTTCTGTGCTATGTATTGACAAGCAGGCAGCCTTTTTTTCATCAAATGATCATTTGAACACCATGAAATGAAATTCTCATCTGGTGTGATTTTTTCATATCATCAATGTTTTGTCCATATTTTTTTTGGGGGGGGGGTTATGTGTGTGTGTCACTGCACTGAGCCCTTGAGGCAACATGGAGAAAAAAGAAAAAACATAATCTTGAGAGTTTTTGCGAAATCCTGCAAAATATTTGCAAAATCTTGCAAATGTTTTGCAGGATATACATCACGTCCAGTGTCAAGTGTGATCCTGTCAACTGGTGACTCCGAGCTAACCATTTCCAACAAGTTTGGCCGAGAGTCTCCAGTTGGCACGATCACTTTAAACTCCAAAACATCAGCAGTCGACTACATGTTATAATATTGTTTTCCCTGTGGACCAGAGGACAACCAGACATTTTATACAGCTGACAGTTCTAATTTAGTGTTTGAAGAACTCCAAATCATCTGTATATATGGAATTAAACGCCACCTCTTTTGCGTGAGTATGACGTCACTTTCGAGAAAACATTTGTGAGAACTTGCAATGGGTTTGCAACAGCAAGTGCGTGTTCAGTACGGCAAGCTGCATGACTGACAGACAGCTGGAGTCGTCCTGTGACAGAGGGGTTCCCACACGTCCTACTTAAATGATAAGTCCCCCTGCCTTTTTGTTGGGCTGTAAAACCTCAAACCTGTTGACTCCTGGTTTGTCTCTGCTAGATATGTCAGTTTACTGTTGTAATCAAGACAAATACAGTCTGATTCTGACACGGTTTATTTTATTTTGAAAGTCACAGACTCCTTAAGGGCACTACTTCCTGTTCTGCAGGATCTTTCCGATACTAAATTGGACTGTGCTTACCTGCCGAAGCGAGCCTTTCCCCCTTAGCAGCTGTGTCAAAACAAACAGTGGGATGAGGGACAGGGAGGCCGAGGCGATGAACCAGCCCAGGATGTTTGCCCACATGGGATAAACGTACGTGTTACTGAACTTCAGAGGGGAATATTTGATGATGGAGAAGACAAATGTGCCCTGTGATCGTAGGAGACAAAGGGAAACAATGTCAGACTTATACAAAAAAGACAAATGTTCTCACAGACTCTAACTTCAGAAGAGACACAGAAATGTTGAACTAGAATATAAATGCTGATTTCTCTGCAGGGGGTTTTATATTAACTCAAAAAATGACTGAAGATTCTCTTCATCTCTGTGTTCACAGCTGTTTGCTTCACGTCTGTCATTTTTTGTCTCATAATATTTCCTCTCACTTTTTCTCACATTTCCTCCCTTTTGGGCTCATGCATGAGACAGACAGATAGCAACACAAGGAAGGATCAATCATGACATACAAAACAGAAGAAGGGGGTGATGTAGCTCCAACAGTACTTCATAAACGGGGACGGACGATAGCCAATCATGTGTGTGATGTTGTCGTAAAAACGATCAGCACCTTTAAGGAAAGAAATGTGTAATATGGTTCAATCTTGTATTTCTGAAGCATTTCTAGTATATTAAACATTTGGGTTATTTTTGTAACCCAACTTTCTCTCTGGAAACGCCTTGTGCGTCTTGTATGCACAGGAAATAATGGTCAGTGGTGTGGTTCGTTGCTCACCGTACACCCAGGCGATGCTAATAGACTGGCTGAGGGAGAGGAGCAGGAGGGTGGTGCCACTGCAGACGTGATGGTCCAGCAGCTGGAGAAGGTACAGACCTCCCTGAAGACAGAAATAAAATTATATATATATTAATTCTTGGGGAAGACTGTTTGGAAGGATGGTGTTCTTTTTCACTGCTTTGTTGATGATGTGCAGGTGTATTTGCCGTTAAAGATCCCTACCAAAGACTGCATGATGATGTTAAACATGGATGGATAAAATTATATGAAAATAAAACAAAGATTGTCCTGTTTGGTCGCCCTAGTTCAGGTCTTTGCCAGCTCTCTTCCCCCTGTAGCACCTCACATAAAATCCCGTGCCAGGAATCTTTAAGTGATAATTGATGGTGATTTTACAGATGAAAGAAACTAGAAAAGATTAAAGCCACCAAAATTTCAGAAATGGAAGCTCACTTTTGTTTCTTTGTTCTGCTTTAGCTTCAAGTGTCCTTAACTCTGACTTCACTGGTATATTTGAGGATTTCCGAGTGTGACATTGATACTTTGTTAGTTTTGTTTTCCACCATTTACTGCACAAACCTCAGTGACCAGTGTGAAACCAAGCAAACAGCAAACAACGCAGATGGCCAGCAGCACCAGCTCACGCCTGCAGCCTTGACGCAGATGTGTGGGGAACAGGTCGACCAGAGAGGTCATCAAACACTCCAGACCAACAAACTGAAAAAGTTTAAAACAGAGAAAGAGAGTGAAGATGCTTTAAGTATTTTACATTTATGTATTTACTCATTGGTTTGTTCATTTGAAGGTTTGGCTGGTACCTGGCTGTCCAACCCAAGCAGAATGATCATGATGAAGAAACACACAGACCACACTTGAGGCATGGGCATCATTGCAACAGCACGTGGGTAAGCTATAAATGCTAATCCTGGGCCTACACACACACACAGAAACACACATACACATTCAATAACACCGACAGTTATTCTTTAACTAATCATTTCCGTAAAGACAACGTATCATCTCTTACCTGATTGGGCAACTTCAGAAATATCCACTCCTTGTTCATAAGTCATGAAACCCAAAACGGAGAAAATGGCAAATCCTGCCACTACACTGGTGGCACTGTTCAGTAAACACAAGTAGAAACAGTCCCTAATAGAAAAAAAGAAAGATGTTGGATATAAGTCGATGCTTGTTTCACTGTAGAAATGACTCACAGGCGCTTCAACTGTGAATTTAAGATGCAAGCAGCGATAATCGGGCCCTCGCCTTCGAGCACCCATTGAGGCATGTGGCCGCCACCACATGTGTACAAGTTCCTCTTAAAGGGAACCCCGACTGTAAGGACAAACAGGCATGAATATGCTTAAATGTTTGTCTCAAACTAGAATTTGTTGTAACAAGACATAACCAATTGGTTTTTCTTAAAAAAAAAACTGTTTAAAACACAGTTTCTATCCTTCGGGCGCAGCCATTGTTTTACTGCCGCAATGCATTCTGGGTTGATGATGTAGATTGGTTGCTTGGTGCCGAGCATCTGAATTTGGCCGTTTACTCACTGCTAGTCGCCGTAAGTCACGAGGTTTCAGGAGGGAAAAAAACATAATAATGCCACATGTGGCTGCTTTTGGGTGCACTTTTCAGTCCAAAGGACACAAGGAGACTGATGTTAGTCTGCACAGCTTCCCAAAAGACAAGAAAAGAAGGAAGTTGTGGGAAATCGCTTGTGGGCGTAAACAACTTCCCATGGAGCCGCGGCTATGTTCTGGCCACTTCTCCCCAGAAGCATTTGCTGCATTTAGCCGGCCCATGCTGATGAAAGAGCTGACAGGTGTGGGTCATTATAAACGGAGACTAAAGCCAAATGCTGTGCCGACTATTTTCCAACACAAACCCACAAAACTTCCTCGGGAAACCACTGAAGTCCGCTCCAGGACTTATATGATCCTGTATAAGATCGAGCCCGGTGCAACCATATGACGTCACTACCCAGACGTTATTGCAGCGTAAACAACAATGGCGGCCTACAGGTGAAAATACTTTTCAAATTTTCTACAAACTAAGATATTTTGAGAGATTTTATTATCGTTCTTATGTAGCTGGTAAAAACACTGATCATTTAGGAAAATGACGTTCTGGTAGCCAGGGTTCCTTGTAACTAAAAAGAAATTGCAGCCGCCTCAGTATGCGCAGCAAGATCCGTCTCAGCGAAATGCCATGACTTCCTGTTGCCAGTAGGGGGCGCCATTCTTTGATGGGAAAACAGCCATACGCATGCACTCAGGTTTGGTCCTGATGCAAATTAGCATAAGAGCTATTCAGATTTGTGTGTTGATGGAAAAATAATAAGCTTTGGTCATCAATCGTGGTGACACCCATTTGTTGTAAAAAATTACTTTCTAACTTTCCATCACCAATGTGTGTAGTATACGCACATGAAATATGAAGGTGAGCCGAGAAAAAAACTATGGGAGGAGTTTGTTCGAATATATACCTTGCAGGTGGGAAAACTCTGACTTTCATGTCGATTTTCTGAACTTCTCATTTGGTGTTCACCGTAACATCACACATTTTTATGTAGGTTTAGGTCTCAGCATGAACGTTTTACGCAAAAACATTTTTAGTGGACACCATGGAGCGCTCTCTTTGTAATCAATCATATAATCCATATGCTTTCAAAAAGGCCTTCGCCCACCCGGGTCATTGAGCCCTATTATTTTTTTGCCTTGCAGCATGAACTTTCTCCGAAGACGATGTGTCCCCCAAATAAATTACAGTCTACATTAAGGAAACACTCAAACTTTTGGGTAATGCTACTGAGATACTGTGACATTTCAGTCCTGGCTGATCTCTGTGCTTACTTATAACAGTCATTGTTGTACGTGTTG